>RCUC01137216.1:0-165733 GCA_003697995.1 Taxidea taxus jeffersonii
AAAAAAAAAAAAATAGTGATAGGATTTGGTTATTGCCAGATTACAGAGAGAAGAAAAAGTCTCAGAGGAGCCCAAGACTTTAATTATGTCTGATCAATATAGGAAAGTATGGAGAGAAACATGTTTTGCTGGCTAAAAGGTAAACAGTTGTGTCAATTTCTGGTATAGATATCATCACTGCATATAAAAACTTTTTGATTTATTAGGTATTATTTAATGGCTCCAGTGAGTTAGAGAATCAACTCTAGATACCGCAATTCTACTAGCTTTTGCTCTTACATACCTTGATTTTCTCAAAATGGAAGCCATCTATTACTTTTATTCATATAGAAAGATAAACATAAAATAAACACAGAGGTAAGATAAAGTCATGAGAAGTACAGTGGGAGGAACCCACTGTAACATCAGAGGTCATGAAGGTGAACAATGTCTCCTCCTTAAACAAATTTAGTAAGGCAACAGAGTAATACAATCTCTTCTTAGAGACATCAAAATACAATTTACTTTTTTTTTTTTTTAAATTTGAAGCCTTTTCCAAATTCCACCAACGGTTAAGAAGTAAAGATGTTACATTTTACATCTTTTCATTTTGTCATACACTGTGTCTCTTTACTTAATTATGAGAAGAATCAATAGAATTGTAAGTACCAGAATTGATTCTGGGATTATAAGACTAGTTCCTACATCTGACATATAAGGTAGACTTAGGAAGAAGCAATTGCACTAGAAAAAATAGATAAGCTTTTGCACATCAACAGAGAATCTAGTTTATAAAAGATACTGTGGTTCAGAACAATTCATTATATGGTCTTATTTTCTTCACATAATTTTCTATTTTGTACAGCTTCCTTGCTTACAATCTCACTGTCCATTTAGAAAAGGCTGCAGTCATTCAATTTAATTCAGCATGCATGTGTGGAATACCTACTATTGTTATCTCTCCCCGTGGTGATGGATGCCATTTTTATCGCCTGAGGTGCGTGACTTAATTTTAAAGTATTACCTTAAGATGTATTTGTACATATAACAATGTTGTATTTAAACATATAATAATGTTCAAATGCTAAGTTACATACATAGGAAAGATGAAAATCAATAGATTTTGCCTAAGTTGATAATATTATTTCCAACTTTTTTTAATTAGTTAGTTTATGCCTTTTTCCCCCCTCATTGGAGATTTCAAGCTACTGTAGAAATTGGCAAAATGAAAAACTGTACTCAGGCTTGCTTGCATTTCTATGGTTAATTATTGGGTAGAGGAGATTAACAGTCATTTGATATTCTGAAAGCATCTGAGAAATAGAGCCTGTATATTTAGTATACTTTATCCACTCTTACTGTATAAATTTTATATAAATTTTAGTAGCTTCAAGTCTTAAGATTTTTTTTCCAATAAAAGTCCTTGAATTCCTTAGAGAAGCTACAAAGGCAAAATATTAATGAAGGTATAGTCTGTCATGTTGATGCTTAAATCATGGGGTTTCATGATTACTGAATCAATAAACCAAAGAACTGATTGCATATGCTATTCAAACACTAGCTTCAGATTTTCAAGTATCCTCAGTGAGGTATTTCAGTAATCTCCTCCGTGTATTTATTTACTGTTTGGTTTTAAGACCTTGTCTTTACCATATTTCTACATGATCTCCCCCATCTCAATTCACTACTTAACGCGAACATCAGCAGATTTGCAACACTGAACTCAAGATGGCTTCTGAAAAAACAAAGAAAATACTCTCACCTCTTCCTGTAACACATTGTGAAGACTTGACTGGATGTGAAGAAAACCTCAGTCTAGTAATTCTGTTGTGTTACACAGAGTTTACTGTTCTACTCCTAGATCACCAAGTAATGGAGCTACACATCAGAGACCTGCGTTAAAATTCCTACTTTGGAATGTGTAACCATAGATCAGTAGAGCTGATAAGCTCTAAAGACCTCCCCAACCCACCCTTCCTGCCTCATCTACCTGCTCTCCTCAACCTGATTTATTGTAAAGCTAAGTGAAGCCTTAATGGTTAATGATTTGCCCCTAAGATTGTATTTCTATGAGGAGGCCTAGAGATCCTCCTGATCTCTTCCTCTTTAGAAATGCAAATTCCCCCAAACAATTCTGATCAGCACCAGATATTCTGAACACACCACAGACTGCCTTGTATTATTATTATTTTTTTTAAAGATTTTATTTATTCACTTGATAGACAGAGATCACAAGTAGGCAGAGAGAGACAGAGGAGAAAGCAGGCTGTCACAGAGCAGAGAGCCCGATGTGGGGCTCGATCCCACAACCCTGGGATCACGACCCGAGCCGAAGGCAGCGGCTTTAACCCACTGAGCCACCCAGGCGCCCCTGCCTTGTATTATTATGAGTCAGTTATCAACAATCCATACTGACTATGCGTTTCAGAAACTATGCTGGGCACTTGGGACACAGTCATTTTCCTGAAGGACCTCGTAGTCTTACACAGCCTCTGACATATGCACCCAAACAAGTATAAATAACAAGGATTTTAATCAATTCTGTTTGATGTGGACAGAAAAGCTTCCCGGATGTGACGGGCAAATTTGAAAGATAATTAGTGATTGTGTGGCCAACAAGGTAAAGACAAGTCATTCCACAGAAAAGGATTAGCTTACACCAAGTCACAAAAACATCTATGTGTGGCCTTGTGTCCTCATCTAGATTCTAAATATACTGTGAACAGGAATTGTACGTGGTGCTGTTTGGAAATTATCCCCTCTCATCCTCTTGTTCCCTAGCTCAGTAAATAAGAGAGAACTGATTGAATCTTGACCAGCAAATAAGTTGCTATTACTCATTCCTTTGAGTTCCATACATCTAAGGCTTTCTTCCAACTACGTGTGATGTATTCTCTTTATAACTCTATTCATGACCCAAATGTTTGAATTTTTAGGCACATAAATAATTTCTCCTAATATTTCCTCTCTCTTACCAAAAAAAAAAAAATGGCTTTATGCAGAAGTAAGCAATTTCCCCAAATTAAGCATCTGCCAAGTTATTTTCCACATGCAGAGCTCATGGAAGATTTAGGCAATTCAAGATAAAGTTTAACATTTTAATGAATATAATGAAAGTTAATAATAAGCATAAAAATGAACTACCTATTGAAAAATTTACTGGATGCATAACTTTTCATTTTAAATTGAGCTCTGAATTACATAGCCCAAATTTTTATTGGTTTATTTAAGTTATTTGCATTCTCCTGAGTTTAATTTCAATTAAAACCAAGGAGTGGTTTAACTGTCAGGTAGCTATGATTCCTACAGGTATTCCCACATTTCCTCAAGTCTAACCTACAGACATCTGAAAATGAAAATCTACAAAATGGTAACATTAAATTCTTTGGCAACATTAATATATATATTTGAATAATATATATATATATATAGAGAGAGAGAGAGAATGTTCTTTATACATTATTAATTATTTGAAAAATTGAGATGGTACTGTTACAGGAAAATAGTTTAAAAAGGTAAGATGAGGGGCGCATGGGTGGCTCAGTGGGTTAAAGCCTCTGCCTTGGGCTCAGGTTGTGATCCCACGGTCCTGGGATCAAGCCCCGCATCGGGCACTCTGCTCAGCGGGGAGCCTGCTTCTCTCTCTCTCTGCCTGCCTCTCTGCCTGCTTGTGATCTCTGTCTGTCAAATAAATAAAATCTTTAAAAAAAAAAAAAAAAGTAAGATGAATAAAATATTCTTCTCAGTGCAGTAAGGTTCTACCTTATTCCTTTTGAATGGATATTCACAGGGTATAAATGCTTTAAAGGAAGGTAATTCAGTGAATAGGAACTTAATAGTAGATCTCAAAATATGCACTGATTTCTTGGATTTTAAACCCCTTCCAGTGTTTAAATAAGTCATGGTACATCCATATAATGGGCTGTTACTCAGCTGCTAAATAGCTTCCCCATCACTTTAGATATGCTCCCAAATGTCCTAAATCAGGCCAGTTCTCTCCATCTCCACCACTGTTACCCTCCTCTCTGCTGGAGGGCTCTTACTGAAACTAACTCCAGAGCCTCAGGAATTGTCTTTCTGTGTTGTCTTCATAGGGCTACCAAAGTGAACTTCTACAACACAGATTAAATGCTATCACCCAGCTGCCTGTATCTCTCCAATAGCTTCCATTTAGTATTAAAGCTAACCCTGTTTCTGAGTCCCTGATGCTATGTGTCATGCCTACTCTCCAACCCCATTTCCTGTCCATCCCACAATGGAGTCACATCAGACTTTTTAAAGAAAACTAAACTTATTTTCACCCTCCTACTTTATGTTTCATTTTCCTAGACCACTCTTCTTTAAGGTAATACCTACCTAAGTGTGCTTCAAGTTTCAGCATAAATTTCTTCTTCAAGGAGCCTCCTGACTATTAACTCGTGTTTTTCCTCTTCTCCAAGTCTCTACCACATCATTAAAAAAAATAATAATAGTTTAATAATATGTATCACTCTCTGAAAAAGAGGGTGAATAACATTGTTTATACAGTGGTTTTCATTACAAATGGCAGTCTGAAAAGGAATTTCTCCTTAGGTATTGTTTGAATTTTATTTACAGCTAACAAATACTGTTAGAAAAGCAAAGAAGATTTTAGTAAGAGGAAGGAAAAGGGGAATGCAGACAAAAAAAGGAGGTGATTAAATCTAGTAGCCATTTTGGCCACATTTTCATAATCTACCATGCGCATTCTTGACTGTTTTGGAATTTGCACAGACAACCATTTTGGGGGGGGGGGGGGTTGGGATAATAGTTGCAGAGTTGAGAGAAAAGTTACCTTTGTTAACTATAACTACGGTACTGATTCATAGGGAGATGATCTGACACTCCCAAAACCATGATGCACTTATACGCTACATCCCTGTCCCATGTTAAAATTAAATATCCCAACAAAATCCACTCTGCTATAGAATATTCAAGAACTTAGAAACTTCTACATGAGGAATATGGCTTTTTATATAACTGGGGCAGACATATTATTTTTCTCATTTAACAAGGACAGGCAACTAAAAGCACTGAAATGGCTGCCAATTTCTGGAATTCTAATCTAGAAATCTGGGTATGAATGCATAAATAAACAACAACAACAACAACAAAAGATGATTCCCCTCCCAATGTGAATATTTGACCATATTTGGACTATGATTTTCCTTCTCATAACTGATCATGTTGAACCTTGTACATCTAATTTCTACCTATTAAAATAAAAGGCTCTTGGAACTTCTTTGTCTTTTCCTCTGGCCAGAACACAGGCTGCCATGATTGTTTCCCCCATGCTGAAGACGGAGCAAAAATGATAGCTCTCAAACCGAAAGACACCTGCAAACAACATGGTAGTAAAAGGATTAAATTTCAGGTATCACAGAAAATGATTCATATTATCAAAGAGTATTACTTACTTATATTTGCACAGTAGTTGAGAAAGTACCAGTACAGCAGTTTTGGTGAAATAACAAGATAGGGATTCATAGTGACCAACAGTGTTGCAGCAAATGGACTTACCCAAAAGTGACTGCAAAAGTTCATGCTGGGTTGCCTGGACAATGAGCCAGCTGGGACTGCCCTCGCTTCACACCTCACAAGGTGGGGGAACTACACCCAAATCCAGTTTCCCATAGAACCATTGGCTTCCTTGTGTTGACAGTAGACACAAGAAATCCAAGGTCTTTAGTGATTGGGCATCTGAAAGACCTACTTTGTCTAGCAATCAAAAATCTGTGCTCTTCAAGATTCTAGGCTGCTCTTGAGGTATCCTTTATATTTAGGGAGGAAAGAGTAGGATCAGGAGACTCTTCCTCCAGTCTGCCTCTCTTTGGAAAGTCAGGATGATCAGAGGATTTGTGTCTTTTTCTACTGACTTTTGGCTTGTACATTCTTCCCACAGCCAACTCCTTAGCTCCTGCTGTGGGATGTCACAGTACTTATTCCAAGTCTGATGCATGACACAATCCATCAATTAGATAGAAGTAGGTGATCTATGGCATATGACTAATCCATTACAAACCTTAAAAAGGTTGCTTAGGTATTGAGTTTCTGGTACTTTGAACATGATGAAAAGTTGCCTGTGCTATAAAATTAAGAGGAAGACATACCTATTTTCCATAAAATATAGAAAAATAGTCAATTTTAAAACATCATATTTTTCCCCAAGCATGGCCTTTTTCTTACCATCTTTATTTCCCTAAATATTAGTGATGATTTTGGTACCATTCTCAAGTAGAAGATAAAATCATACTTAATCATGGCCAAATCCTTTCCTGTGTCATCATTAATTAGCTTAATCAATATTTATTTAAAGAACGCTCCTAAAATCTCTAAATTCATAGTTCCCATTTAGATGATGATCCCTTTTTAGTTCTCTTTTAAAAACAGTTGCAAGGAGTATGACTCATTCACTACTCATTTCAGTTGGGCTGCGCCATGTAGGGAAGAGGGAGGGAAAAAAAAAAAAAAAAAGGAACCTGATATTGATCACCAGTCCTTGAAAGCTACAGATGCTGTGTAGGAACCACTTAGCATATTAAATTGCAGTGGTTTCAGCTCTTGGAAATAAAATGAGGAAAGGGTTGGGAATGTATGGTGTTATCTTATTTTCTTGTAATGTGCAATAATGAGATAATTTGAACTGCACCAGGACAAGACTAATCAACTTGAATTTCCACCTGATTTAGCAAAGCAGAATCTGACATCATTTCCTATTCTGCAAAGATTTTGTTCTTTCATTTAGTTATATATATATAATACTTAGCTCTATTCTTTGTGGTATTTACATTGGGGCTTAATTAGTGCTGAGATGCTATAGGATTGTTTGTCATAACTCTTAACACAAAACTAATTTTTAGCATCTGTAAACAGCCTAATGCAAACAAAAGATTTCAGAAAATAGAGATTAAACCAAATTCAGTTTTTGTTACAGCCATTCCAGGAATATATGGCCCTGACTGATGCCTGAAGTTGTTGTTCATTGTGTTTATAAAAACAGATGATTGACTTCTATGCCCTTCTTTCCTGATAGACTGAAAGTTTACTGAGGAAAAGGACCACATTCCATTTCATTTTATATCCTCTATTCCAAATCAAGTATTTGCCACAAGGTTGAGGATCAAAAAGTGCATGTCGAATGCATTTCTGTAAAACAGTATCTGTAAAAAGGTTTAAAGAATAAGAGCAGTGAGAACTGTACTTTTGGGGTAAAATCTTAGTTATGGGAAAATATACATATATTTTGTGATCTTGATGATTTTGGAGTAAAAACATCACTTAAATCAGATTCTTATTGCTTTATTATTCTAAGTAAATACAAGATCACGTTTATAATTGATCTAATACCAGACTAAAATGTAATTATATAACTTCTTACCTTCCTCAAAAATTACAGCTGCAATCTGATTCAATACTAAAGTCCAATTATGTTTAGTTGAATGTCTCAATGACTAGATCATGTGGAGAAGAGCTCTAGAGTAGCAGAGATGCATTTGTTCTGAACAATAAAATCCTGCCCTGTGTCTTTCCTCTTCTCTGAACTCTGGTTAAGTGCTGAACTGATACATAATGGCTAAAAATTGTCCCACTTTTCAAAATACTGTGTTTCTCCAGAGCCTTAAAAATATAATCCAAAATTGTTGGCTAACTTAACATTAAAAATTTTTTTAAATAGTGTTTTTTTTAAAGGATGCATAGTTTTACCCATTAATATAAAGGCTTCTCCTATACCTATCCACATTGGATATGAATGAATTTAAAAAAATATGTGTATTTGATCTGATGTCCTACAGCAAAAGGTATCACTCATATCTAAGTTGGCAATTTTTTTAAGTATTTGCTGTTGCTCTTAATAAGGGAATATCAAATACTAAAAGTCAGAGTAAACATATACATTTAAAATTTTTATGCTTAAAGAAAACTGAAAAAAATGGAATAGGAAGGTGCAAGCAATGAGTACTCGGGAATAAATCTGAAGATCAAGAGATTCAAGCAAAAGACTTTTTAAAAACTTAGGCTTGTCAATGCCTTACCGTCATTAAGAAATGAATGATTCATCACATTTAAGATCTGAATGAAACCACAGAGAACACAACGCAATACCATCACTTTCTAGATGATATCAACAAGGATACTTATCAACACGCTGACTTAAGAGCTGAAAGGCCACTTGCTAACTGGTGGCTCACTGGGAAACTGTTAAAACCTTGTGTCCTTTCATACTTTCCAAATGGCAGTACAAAGATTTTTGAAAATCTATTCCTCCATAAATACGAGAAGACTAGCAAAGAAAAAAATCAAACCAAATTAAATGAAAATCATGAAATAAAGTGAGCATCAACATTTTCAGTACCTTAAAATTGACCCAAGTATTATAGCAATTCAAATAGTGTTTATTCTAGGAAAATCTTGAATTGTGACAAGAACAATAAACCTTGCAAATTTTGGCTTGCTGTATCTCAACCAGCGTCCCAAACCCCATTCCACAGAAGGCTCAAAACCAACAGCCTCACAATCATGTAGCCTTGAGAACCAGCAGACTATCAACCACTAGAGGGGTAGAAATGGTTTGGAGATCCTCAAAAGCCCCACCCCCAGAGAATGGCCACCAGCTGACCCACTTGGCAGTTCCCTGGAAAACTGTAATCTCAGGGCTTTTTTTCACTTAATCTGAGAGCTCCCTTTGTACAAACATCACTATCCCAAGGGCATTTGTTATAAACAATCAATGGCAAGTGGTTAACATCTCGTCCAGCAGAGGCAGTGATTACAGTGGGGCTAATAAGAGACTGATCAAAACATTTACAAGGGAAATGAGATGTCCACAGAAGGCTTTGAAAATCTCCGAAGCATTCCTGGGAGTCCAGAAGTCTATGTGCACGTGTAGGACTGTGTGTGTGCCCAGGAAAGATGTGAAATGACCCTAATTTCTTGCCACTGGCTAACATGAGGTTCTGCACAAGCAGAAAGTGAAACTGGCAGAATTGCAAACCACATGCACACACTTTGAAGGCATGCTCCAATGCACATAGGGCCACTCAGCAAAGGCCTGGAGACTTACCATTTCAAAGCAGTTAAGGAAATCTCCATCCAGGCATCACCTGACAACAATTCTAACGAAACAGAGACTTCAGTGATTGCATGCAACAAAGAAAACAGACTTAACACAATTAATCTGGGAAATTCTACATAGACAAATGGCAATGACGGTAACACTGGATTGTGTACTTTAAAATGGTGAATTTATGGCATGTGAATTAGAACTCAATAAAGACTTCATTGAATCAGACAAACAACAACATAAAACTCTCCTGAATTCGAGATTTGTGCCCCCCCCCCTTTAGGAGTAGAATTCTCTAACAAAAGAAGAAATTTTGGAAGACTATGTATTATGTGAAGATAATTTCTGTCAGTGACTACTTAAAATGATAATGTAAGGGAAAAAAGTCTTAATTTTTTAGATGTGACTGGTTTCACCAAATATAGAGTTCATATGGGCACCTTGTTTGGTCAAGGTGTGAGATTCAAGAGGTTCCGATCTGAAGTCGACAGATCAATAAGATAACATATATCAAAGTCAGAATGACACATTATAATTCATACCAATAGATCTGCAAAAATTGCTGAAGTACAGGTGATCTATTTAAGACAGAGTATGACGAAGGCATAGGCAGCAAGATCTGTATGGAAGGAAGAGCCTAGTGGACGTGCTCTGAGATAACCCAGACTTCTTTTGAGAGCAGCATGTACTTTTATTTATTTATTTTTTAAAATGTGACATCACACATCATATTTCGTGATCCTATACTTCAACAGATTGTGTTTGGCTGTATTAGCACATTCATGCTCTTGACAGAAAATTAATGTTCTAGGATTCTGTAGCATCCAAACACATTGGAAATGTGTTTCTGTGCTATTTTCCCTATCTCAATTGATATATGAAGCATCCACTGGCATAAAATCAGTTTTCCCTCTCCAGAAAGCACATAAGATGATTCAGAAGGCCCCTATCTCCATGAACTCTGTACCGACAGGATATTTGGGGCATCATTTTTCCTATAAATCCTCATGGTTGTATAATGATTTTTGTTCACAGTGTACAGAAGTGGACGAAAGCAAAAACTAGGTGAAAATGATTAATTTCAAGACTAGAGTAAATATAATTGCAAATGAACACTTCGCCTCTAGGGTCCTATCTGATCCATGTCCTTGACTTTAGGAAAAAAGCCCAGAGAACTTTAAGTGATGTGAATTAAATTGGTTTATCCTGCAACAACTATTTTTTTCACAAGATACAGAGACTCAATTCAAAGCATGCTTTCAAATAATCACTGGTTGTTTCAGCTGAAATACAGGAATCTCAAGAACAACAGCGTTGAAACTAGAGTAGCTTACTGTGAAGGCAATTTTAATGTTTTCCTCTATGAAGGGACTGAGAGCATGCCAGGATGACTCCCAAATTATCCATCCCAGGCTCTGAAATCCCATGTGTATGTGGTCTAAGCAGGTTCGTCCTACACCTCCTCCTCAAACATTCTTTCCTACCTTTAAGTTTCTAGACCTTTTCTCTTTTAGACAGTCTGAATGCCAGCTAGACTATGAGGATCTCCGAGTTATCCCCAGATGCAGCAATTTCTGCTTATATTCTGCAGTAGGGCCATACCCTGCCTGCAGTGCATTCACAATAAACATCTCCTTATTTGTTCAAAAAGACATACAACTAAAAAAAGATATGCAACTCAGAAAGGAGAGGTTGAGAAATTACAAAGCAAGGATTCTTGAACCTGAGTCAATTTTACAAGACATGTTCTTCTCATTCTGAGAGAGACATGCATTTGGAAGTTAAGAGTTTTGCTGGAAGCCTAGAAGTACAGAATGAATAGAGATTACAAGTCCCTTGCTTAGGAGGGCAAGTTTAGGGGCCACTGTGCAAGGAGGTACTAAGAAGCCTGAGGCTGGCTGAAATTGTTAGGTTCTTTCAAGGAAGGAAAGTGTTGTTTTTTGGAAAGAATAAAGATATGAAGGCATTATTTGTCAACAAATAGTACAGGGAAAACTTTACCATTCACATTGGAGCATATATTACCTTGAGCTCTTAATAAAAAGTAATATACAAATGATGGATAAGGACAAATAATGCTCTAATCAGAAAACCCATAAAATCCTTTAAGAAACTGAGGATTTGTTTATATTGAGATTTTTTTAAAAAAATTCATTATTTTTCATCAATAGACACGAAATTTTGAAATAGAAGAGACAAGAGACAAAGTTCCCAGACCAGATTAAAGAAGCAGAAGTGGTAACAAGGCATTCACACAAGAGAAAGAATTGAGACTAAGATATCATTCACTTGAAACCTGTTTCCTCAATGGTAAAATGAACACACACACACAGAAACCCTGCTTCACAAGACCATAAAGAAGAAGAAAGGACATTGTATACAATGCACCCATTATATAGTGGGTATTCGTTAAAGCATAATGCCCACTGTGTAATTCAAATGGTCAGTTTTTGAATTTTCCCCTTACAAAGGCGAAGCAAGTGGCATCAGTTTAAGTATAATTAAAACACTGAAGACGTAGTAACAGGTGCCCTGTAGTTTGATAATATGACTATACAGAGTATGACGAAATTAAAAATATACCACTCACTTCCATTTCTGTTATACCTGAATGGCTAATATGTACAGTAGGCCGTTAGTCTCAAACACCATCTTCTTAAAGATGTTCAATCCCATGAAATGCAGGATAATACCTGGGAGGTGTTTGGTAGACACAAGTTTAGTCTTCAATCTTGATATGGGAAGAAGAAAGCTTTTTAAAGGATGAAGTAAATGCAGATCGGGGGGCAGTAGGCTCTGGCCAACTCCTCAAATCCTTGGAGGAGAGAACCCTTCTGTGAAGAGCCCGTGGGGTATCTGACGATACCGCATTTCTAGCTTTGCAGAATTAATTCGCCCTCCCCCACCAGGTGATTATAGTTTTTATTGATTTCTTTTATTTCCATTGTTCTCCCTTAAAACCTTCCCTAATCACAAAACAGAACTGGAGTCATTGTTTCTTTGTTTGAATAGTCATAAGGCAGGCAGGATTGATTTCAACTATTTACCATCATTTTGTAAATGGGTGACCATCTCAGAAAAAGCAAATTTTTAAGACTGGAGAAATTGACCAAATAAGTGGAAGGCTTTTTAGCTTTTCTAACTTTTCTGTCCTTTTGCATGTGTGTGGCATGTTTGTGTACCTGTGTCCATGCACACTGTAGGCTTTCAAAGGAAATCAGAATTCTATCAACACCTCAACTGAAAGCCATGGGTGTGGAAAGGCTCAGGAGACTCCAGTGTCACCTGAGGAAGCTCTTTTTCTGCACCTGATATGGGCAAAAAATAATTGCAGTGACATCAGGGCAGTGATGAGCTATGGCAAGGTCCCATTTGATATGGCACCCGCTCTTTCTTGCCATCCTTACTCAAGACACATGTGGGCTGCTGTTTCGAGCCAGCAAACATGGCGGGTCTATTTTAAGGTCTACCTTTTAATTTAGCTTTATCTCATATATCCATAAAATTATTTTGTGTTCTGTGCTTTCATCCTACCTTCCTCTTCTTCTCAATTTTCTTCGCCCACTACCCACATTTCTGCACACATAGTAAGTATTCCTGGAACGCAAACAGGAATAACAAAACACTGGAAAAGCTACCATTCGATCTCAACTCACCTGGTAGAGCCTCATCTCTTTGCCCCCTCACTCCTGGAAATACTACACAAAAGTAAACTTAATGCTTACATTTTGATGTATTCACTGAAGCAAAAAGGAATGGCGCATTAGAGGTGGCAGGACTCCTCACTAGGTTCAGTGTATCTTCATTATTTTACAATGAGGAGTCTGAGAACAAGATGGTAAAATGTTTCACCTAAGGTCAGAAGGTAACTAAGTATCAGAGGCAAAGCCAGGGCATGGGCAGGTTTTTCCTTCACACTCTCTCACTTCAGCACCGCTCTCATGAATTTTTATTGTCTCTAATATATGGTCAGCCAGGGACATACCTTACTTAGAAACACACACACACACACCCAGTATGTAATGTATTCCATGGAAATGGGAAAGCAATAAGGACTTATATTAAGAAAGTCGTTCACTTCTTTGAATCCAGGGACAAGTCAAACATAAGAAAGTGTCATTGTAACCAACCAGGGTCCCAGAGGAGCTGACCCTGCCTAACCACATCACAGGTTTACCACAGATGTGACAACCTCGGTCATAATTTTATCAAGAGACGCTCTATTTCTATGCTGCCTAAAGCATCTCCTTCAATTTAATCACTTATAAAACTCCATGGCTTCTGCTAAAATGGATGATAAATTGATTTTATCCTCTAGTAGTTGGGAAGCACTAATCTTGTTTAGCTTTTGCGGTGAGCATTATATGGAATTGGTAAATGCACACAGAAATACTCACTAGATTTTGGAACATATTCCTGAATGTGCAGGCGAACTGCCTTCACAAAAATGGCTCATCTAATTATTTTTGAGTGGGAAATGAGAAGTGTCATCAAATAGCCAGTTCCGTAAATATATGTAAGGGCACTGTATCTTTTAAAGGGGATACATTTAAATATAAAGTGAGATAATTGCAGTGCACCTATTAAACCCAAGTCCCCTGAAATCCTCCCTGGTGAAACAGCAAGCATTTGGGTCAACAAACACATATCTGTAACCACGACACATGCTCACAAAGCCTTCTGTCCTTCTGACTACAGGTCATTCCCACTTCCTCTTCAAGTCTCGTCCTGTTCTTTTTTTTTTTTTTTTAGTAGATTTTGTTTGTTTATTTGGCAGACAGAGATCACAAGTAGGCAGAGAAGCAGAAGACAGAGAGAGAGGGAGAAGCAGGCTCCCTGCTGAGCAGAGAGCCCGATGTGGGGCTCGATCCCAGGACCCTGGGATCATGATCTGAGCTGAAGGCAGAGGCTTAACCCACTGAGCCACCCAGGTGCCCCTCATCCTGTTCTTTTAACAGAGTATCAATACTGCTTCATTCATTAAAGAGAATAGTTTCGTCACAACAAAGTGTTCTGTAACATGGTTTGGGAGAGGATGTTCTTTATGCTTTCAGGAAAACCATTTTATTGTCACTTCTTTTTTTTTTTTAAGATTTTATTTATTTATTTGACAGACAGAGATCACAGGTAGGCAGAGAGGCAGGCAGAGAGAGGAAGGGGGAAGCAGGCTCCCCGCTGAGCAGAGAACCTGATGTGGGGCTCAATCCCAGGACCCTGAGATCATGACCTGAGCCGAAGGCAGAGGCTTAACCCACTGACCCACCCAGGCGCCTCTTATTGTCACTTCTTTAAAACAGTTATTACTTAACCTCTTCATACCTTCTAGTGTTTTACCACATAGCAAGCATTTGGGGGCTAATATTTACCTGGTTTAATGTTATCCCATTCTATATTGAATTGCATTGTAAATTTTATGAATAAAGTTGGTCAGATTTTTCAAAAGGCTATATATTTCCATCTCATTCTCTCTGCTTTTTCTTCATAATGACCTTATCAGTATATCAGTATTTGCTTTTTTTTTAAAAGCAGGAACTCACTGAGAGATGATGGATGGCTTGGGATGGTAGATGGGCAGATAAGAGGAACCTCCCAAGACTCTCTTAACTACCTTTTGTAGCTCCTACTCAGTATAGATTTTTTGGACCTGGACTCTTTATTTCCTTATCTCTCCCAGAAACCCCAACATGCTGTTTTCTGTTCCCTGATTATCTTCTTGCACCTCCTCTTAGGTTCGTTCTAAATCATTCCAGACAATGCTGCCTAAATAACACAGAAATACAAACACAACCTTTTTCCAAGCCTATCAAATTTTATTTTTGAAATCTTTAAAGTGATTTAAGGCAGGTCACAAATATGACTCCAAAACAATGTATTCTTCTTAGAGATTCACTACTATGGAGCTTCTGTTGTATAGGATATTCTGTTTTCTAGAAGTTTTGAAATGACAATAGCCAAGAACAGCGAAGAAGGGCCATCCGTCAGGATTAGATCTGACATCATTAAACAAAACCTGGGTATCCTTTTTGCTGTTGCTAAAATCAATTTTGACTTGACACATGGGTATAAACAGAAGTATATAGATGAAAAGAAAAGGTGTAATACTTAAGATTGATCTCAAACAGGGTGTATGGCAAGGAGAGTAGGTTCATAAACTGTGCTTCCTTTATTCCTTTGTTTACAGCGTTATTACTTATAGATCTGTAAATATCTGGATTATAGACTTCTTAAAATAAAAAAATGTACTCAGAGTTCTCAAGTATTAATTATATCACAAATCTCATTGTTTTTGTTTTCTTTACCCAATAATAATTAAGGCTTAGTAAATATTTGCCAACTAGCCACTTCAAATAAGACCTTTGCAAGATGAGGCAAACATGAGCCTTTATAAGCACCACTAGGAAGTGTTTAAGTGCTTAGTAAATGTTCTTCCCCTCTGAAGACAGGCTGTTACATAAGCAACCCACGCATACCTATGTGCAGAGATGAAGCTGTGAATCTCACATGTGCTTCTCTGTTCTAGAGTTGTTCACAAAGAATTTTGCCAAAGGAACTTGGATCACACCTGTTCAAGGAAAATGTGCAGAGATCTACAAATTGATGTTTAGAATCAACGACTCAAAGGAAGAAGCAAGAACATGATCAAACTCTAATTTAAAAAAAAAAAAAAGGATGGGTTAATGATGTCTAAACTAAACAAATAATTTTCCATAGACACTCTTTTTTTTTTTTTTCCAAAGACATTCTTATGAGCAAGGATTTGCCAAAAACTTCATCCAGAAGTTCTGTTTGTACATTGTGGATATCATAGAGGTTATTTGAGCCTTCTGCCTCCTCACCTCCCTCCTTCCTTCCTTCCCTGTCTTTTCTAATATTTATTAGCAAACATTTCCAAATGAGAGTGGACCACTATTGTACAGTCACGAAACCTACAAGATGCAATGATTTTTGTTCTGATACTGCTTACTCCCATTCCAACTACCATGCTTCCAAGACAGCATGTCTTAGATGCAGAAAACCATAGCAGTTTTCCCATTCAGAGATCCATCTGGGCATCCAAAAAAGAGAGAAAAAGAAAATGGAAAAAAAAAAAAAAGACACTCTGCTTCTTTTCCAACTTTTCTAACAGTCAATGCCAATTCTGTGTCCTCACTCCCTTAGATCATGAATTCAGAGTTTCAGCGTGGTACCATTTGGGGCATACTTCTAGAGAACATTCCACCAGAAGACACATAATAAAAGAAGGCAGCCACCTTTTCTCTGCAAACTGTAAGGCATTTTGTTTCAGGCAGTAGGCTGAGGCTGTGTGATTTCTAACTCATAGTGCAAAAGCTGATATTGTCCTTATTTCCTTTGTATCCACAGGTAGGGAGCATTAGTTCCATTTCAGTTTATGAATCCACAGAAGATTCATTTGGCAGCATCGTCTGTCTAAGTAGGAGGAAAGCCTAAGGATATGAATGCTCTTACAGGTGCCTGGCCTCCTCTCCAGCAGCCTCCTTAAATTACTGAAGTGAATGAGCCTTTCATGTACTGCCCTCCTACTAGTCACTATTACTTATCCCTTAGGGTGTTAATCTGTTAACACTGTAGCTCAGATATGAATTTTAAAACATGCTAATCGGAGCTGAAAACGTCCCCTTGAGGAAAAAAATGAAATATATTAAAGGAAAAGAAGCTTACTCTTTGATTTTTCTTTACTTAGGGATACTTTTCTGTTCTTAAAAAGAATAAAGAAATTATGCATTTCCTATGAATCTCGTTATGTTATTATGTAAGAGAAATTAGCGGAAGCCGGCCCTCCAAAGCTCACAGAGGTGTGGGTTAAAAGGAACTATCACAAGATTCTATTCTGTGATAAAATTCCATGTACTGAATGCCACTCATAAGCCTTCTTGTATATACAAGCATTTTGGTTGTACATTAAAATTTTATTTTTATACCAAGTCCTTAGAACTTCCCTTATTTGGGTTTTTCTTGCTTTGCAGAAATCCATATGCTTTTATTCATATCATATGCACTCTAGACTTAAATTGTAAATAAGAGAGAAAAGAGTACATTTGTAATAAATGTCTACAAAGGACATGCAATATTTTCTATTTGGATCATTAAATCATTGGCCATCACAGAGTAAGAGAAATGTACCTGCTTCCCCATTGGTAGGTACTATATCTCCAAACAGATACAGAATCTTAACTATCACTGAAACCCCTTATTTTATAGTAGATACAGTGGTCCAATAAAATTCCAGAGTGAGTTTGGTAACGTAAGAAAATTCTGAAGGTACGAGCCTATACCTACCTAAAGTGGCCAACACTTTCTTAAAAGTATATATGTAATATTTTAAGTGAAAACAGTCTTTTAGCTTAATATTATCCTGTTGGCTAGTAGAGAGCCTTAAATAGATAGAAGGAGTTCCATAAATAGAATCTTAAATTGAATTTGGCACTCAAACGTCTTACTGTTTTCTTTTTATGCCTGCTTCATTCAACAAATATTTGATCTTTACTCAGAAGTTACTGCCCCAGGAAGACTCATCCTAAAAATGCAATTGAAAGCCCTATACCTAACACTTCGCATGCCTTTGTGTGATTTTTCTTCCTTTATAATTATCATTACCTATCACCCTATTTTTCTTACTTATCTTCTTTATTGTCTCTTTTCCCCTTCTGCCCCTGGCAGTGGGGATTCTGCACATGGAAAAGACCTTGAAGAGCAGAAGGACAACTCCAAGTCTGACTAGGTATGGAGATACCATTTGAGTGAAACAAATCAAGGTGTGTTCCAAATATTCAAAACTAAGGAATTAAGAAATCTGAAAGAAAGAAAGCCATCGGGACGATAGGGCAGATTTGGGGAAAAGATGATTTTGGCTTTTAGCCATCAGTCTTTTGTTGACCCTTCTCAAAACTGTTGAAAAATCTCTGATGACGAACTGTGTGGTTCTGTGAGCCTTGAAGTCCTCAGGTTGGTTTGGGCGTCTCTCTCTCTCAGCCCCACTCCCCTTCCCGCAAGGAGGGCTAGCTCTGGGGAAGCCTGACTGAAGCTGGCTGACTTATTTCTGCCTCATCACCTTCCTAAACAAGTGCCTGCTTTAGGACATTGTCTCTGTTTCCTCTTCATTGCCTAAGCCTCATGGCCTCAGACACTGCCCAGACTTTACAGGGACCATATCTGCGAATGTTCTAGAACAGTCCAATGTCAACCATAACATTTTCTAGTCTCAGTTTGCTGTTGGACAAATTGTCACCAAGTTACTCCTCCTTTCTTTACTCTGCCCTCTCAAATGTAACTTACCTTAACTATTTGTACATAAGTTAAAGACATTAGCTTAAAGAAAGGGCAAACCACTTAAAAGAGAGCCATGGCTACCTTAGGAGGGGGTTGTAGTTTTCCATTTCAAAACAGAATTTTATTAACAAAAAGACATATTTCCCATGATTTCAATTCTTAGGAAAGGTTTTGTTTATTAAGTACTTTCAGGAATCCTTTACATTTCCCCATCAACTACCTTCTTTGCCTATGAACAAATCTGGACATGCTTATCAGAATAAACTGAGCATTAGTACAATAATTTTAATAAAATTAAGTATCAATCATTGTCTGGCATTGGGACAACTTAGAATTTACATTCTGGTCTATCAGTCTATCATGATCAGCTTCTGTTACCCTCTAATACGGGAGACATAAATCAGTGACTTGTATCAATGAGATCTTGGTTTTTATGTGTATTGACAGTTAATCATAAAATGTGGGTACTAGCAACCTCATTCCCTGAAGAAAAACATTATCCTACGTTTAAAAATATCATGTTGGCAATGCGTAAGTGATAGAGACATCTGAAAGCCTCTCCATTTTTATCTGCAATAAAATTGTGTTAAATTCAAGTCAGT
Source organism: Taxidea taxus jeffersonii (assembly GCA_003697995.1). NCBI lineage: Eukaryota > Metazoa > Chordata > Mammalia > Carnivora > Mustelidae > Taxidea > Taxidea taxus. The sequence continues at coordinate 18,949 of RCUC01137216.1, forward strand.
GCAGAGTTACAGTACAGCTGGAAAAGATGCAATGTTTTCTTAGAGAAAACACTTGGCATTTGGTGAGGGGAGTGTGGGGAAGACTAATACTTAGGGAGCCAAGAACAGATGTGAAAAAAATGAGACAGGAGCCTTTTGATTCTCTGAGGCTTGAGGCAAAGTCCCATCCTCCAGGCACCTCTCTTGGCTCTCCTGAAAGAACCATGCCTCCAGCTCTCCGGATCTTCCTGGCAATTAAATGTGATCTAAGACCTGTCATATTTACCCCTGTAAAATTCCCAGAAGAGGCCTCCCCTGGCACTCTGATTTTCCATGATATCCGTGGTCTTGATGATAAGCCAATGGCCTGCTGGTGACCCTCCCAAACCCACTGAGGGTTTCTTCACATGAACTTGACACTATGGAAGCCAGAGCCAACCCCACCCCAAGACACACTTGCCTTCTTCCAGCCTATAGAACCCACAGGAAGAGACAGAAAGCATCTGTGTCCCAGATACCCTTTGTAGCTTGATACCAACCCTAGTCTACAATGATTATCTCTAAACTTCTTAAATGTTAGAAGGAGGCAGATTTTTATCTTAGGATTGCTGTGGTTTGGGGGCATTTCGGGGGGAGTTCCTTTGTAGTGACCCTAATACTACCTGATACAAAGAAAAATGCACCATCTTAAATTAGAAAGGCATATTTTCCATGAAGATTAAAATCTAACTATATATCTATACATTCCATATTAATTATTTAAGGGACTGTAAGCTCCATAGGACTACCTTTTCACTTGGGAAGTGTCTGGGAATTGCCATCTCTCAAAGGGATCTTCACTCTATCATATCAGGAAACACCAAGGAAACAGTGTGTGTTCAGGGATCAGATCAATCAGTAAAATTCCAATTCTGCAATATACTATCAGGTGTACAGCACAGTAAGTTAGCTATACCCTCTGATCTTACTTTCCTCATCTCTCAACTGGTATGATTACTTAAGTTTCTTAGACTGTGAACATTCAGTGGGATAGAATATGGAACACACAGGACATGTCATTAACACACCTCACATCCTCCCTTCTGGTCTGCTAGCCACGGCATCCCCCAGGAAGCAAGTGGTTAATACACGCTGTCCGATGGTGGTAATGATGATCTTTTTCCTTCCTCGGATTTATGTTTTGAAACACTGCCACATTGTACTTTGCACCATTGTAAAAAGATTTGCAATTAGCCTTTTCCCCCCCCCATTTTTACCAGATTTTTTTTTAAGCTCATCAAGTCTAAGGTCAACAAAAAAGGATAATTACCACCATTTCTAAGGTCACTTGGCATAATCAGAGAAAAATTCTCTCTCTCTCTTTGACTCTTACATACACAAAATTATTATAAAGCCATTAATAAGATTTTCTTTCTCTTTTACCATTGTGTTCTTGTCTTGGTGATCAATTTCTAAATTACCTTATGATTTTTGGACCAAGAATAAAGAAAACAGGAAATGGCTAGATGAACAATTACATGTTAAAGATAAGAATATGAAAGCCTTGTGGGATACAATGCTCTAACATGGAGACTGAAGAATCATTAACAAGAAATCAAGCTGCTCTATGCCACAATTCATCTCTATCCATGAGAGATGTGGAAATAAGAGCATTTCAGCTTGAAACACAGTCAAAATCAAAACCAGTTTGGTTCCAAACTAAGATTTTATATGTGTGTGTGTGTGTGTGTATAATTTTACTGATAGTTTCAGAGGAATATTTTCAGTACGATGGCCTACTTTTGCCTATTCTTATTATTATACATACGAAGAGAATTTGAAAACTCTTTTGTGAATGCAACTCATTGTGAATCTCGCCATACCCAGATGCTGTGTCTAGGAGAACAAACAAAGTCAATGTTTATGTCACCCTGCAAATCTGATCATTGTAAACTGAAAAATTCAAGATAAAAATGCGTGTGCGTGCACACACACACACACACAGCATGTAGATCCTGAATGCTTTTTCTTTTACAAGACTTAGAATTTCATAGAAGACTCGGGCTTCCAATATGATATTTTCTAATAGTAAAATGTTGTGCCCCAAAGTCCAGGAGGCTCAACTATATTGTATCAAAAGATGGCTCCATCTGAGTGGTCTTCAGTGTGAGCTCTGGCAAAGGGATTTTTTTGCTGAAATTTCTCGAGTGCCACCTCTGTGCTCTGTGAAGTGTGCCAGCACTTCATCGGATCATTATTATTCTTGGTCTGCAGCCTTGCTCATCCGGGCGCCAAACAAAATCTTTAAGCAGATTCAGAAATGGTCAAGTTCTGGGGTATCCACGGTGGGTAAGGCAGAGATCTGCCACCCTACTATATTCCAAACAAACAAAACAAAACAAAACAAAACCAAAAATGATCACATTGTGATCACAATTTTCAAAAATTCCAAATTATTAGGCAACAAAAGACACAGGCCTTAAAAATAAAACCTAGGTCAGAAACCGGGTCTTTTGCTCTCTTTTCAGCTATATTTAGGACCTCATTTCTTCATCTGCAAAACAGTATAATAATACATCCATGTCAGTATGCACTAATGTGTATTACTTGCCACTCTGGGCTCAAATCTGTTGTTTTTAAATAGCCAAGTGGCAAGTGAAATTTACTGTATTCAGAACATAGTAAATGAAAAATATTTTCCTGATATTCATATGGAAATATTTATATCCACCAAATATATTCATGCCTAAAAGATGATTATTTCTGAACCAGGAATGCCTATCTTATTAAATCCATTCTTCAGTTAAGATCTTTATTACAGGGGCGCCTGGGTGGCTCAGTGGGTTAAAGCCTCTGTCTTTTGCTCAGGTCATGACCTCAGGGTCCTGGGATCAAGCCCCGCATCGGGCTCTCTGCTCAGGATGGAGCCTGCTTCCTCCTCTCTCTCTGCCTGCCTCTCTGCCTGCTTGTGATCTCTATCTATCAAATAAATAAATAAAAATCTTTATTTAAAAAAACCATATATTGTTAAAAAAAAAAGAAAAAGAAAAAAATCTTAAAAAAAGATCTTTCTTGGGATGCCTGGGTGGCTCAGTTGGTTAAGCGGCTGCCTTCGGCTCAGGTCATGATCCCAGCGTCCTGGGATCGAGTCCCACATCAGGCTCCTTGCTCGATGGGGAGCCTGCTTCTCCCTCTGTCTCTGCCTGCCTCTCTGTCTGCCTGTGCTTGTTCGCTCTCTCTCCCTCTCTCTCTGACAAATAAATAAATAAATAAATCTTTAAAAAAAAAGATCTTTCTTATATATCTGATGTTAAGAAAATATTTGTTGTTTAACTTAAGACAAATGTGGTTACTTATGTGTGTACATGTGTGTAGACATATACATTTATCACTTTATATGTATGAATACACCCAACACAAACCATATGTCTAAATTGCATATATATAAATTTATATACATATACAAAATTTACATTTTCTTCACAAGCACTTTACTATCTGGCAATCACTTCTGCCTTTTTTTTTTTTTTAATTTAATACAAGTATCTTTTTTCCTATTCTCAATCTTTGGCTCTTCCATATAAGGCTTTAGAATCAGACTGACAATTTCCACTGGGCACCCACTAAGACTCTTGACTGGAATCTGTGATTGCTGCAGTGGCTGATCCTTACTCTTTTCCCCCCTTTCTGATGTGTTTTTAAGTTGTTATTATTACATTTTTATTAATGATTGCTACAGTCGTAGTGAATGGAGCTTTGTATCTGGGCATGCTTTGAAGTTGAGATTGAAGGTGCTTTCCTCCAGACAAGATTTGTGTCTGTTTCTGGCAGACTTCTGAGGGGACTATCCATCTGGGACATTCCCAATAAATCCTTGCTGAGTTTTTCTTTCCATTCAAAGTTAGTGTCAAATAAATTAGTGCATTTATCCTACTCTACAAGATATCTGCACCCTTCCCCCAGCCACCACTTCTACTCTTGCTGACGATGTGGCCCACTGGATGTTCACTACATTTAAGAGTCTACAGCCAGTTAAAAATGCTAAACTTAGGGGTGCCTGGATGGCTCAGTGGGTAAAGCCTCTGCCTTCGGCTCACATCATAACCCCAGGGTCCTGGGATCAAGCCCCACATCTGGCTCTCTGCTCCACAGGGAGCCTGCTTCCCTTCCTCTCTCTCTGCCTGCCTCTCTGCCTGCTTGTTATCTGTCTGTCAAATAAATAAATAAATAAAATCTTAAAAAAATGCTAAACTTATAATATAGTATGAGTACAAAGAGCTAAGAATAATTAATTCTACAAATCTGTTACTCTACATAACAGTAAAATTCAGTGCATGTATTTTTCGACAGTGCTTAAATCTCCCTGCAGAATCTGAAAAATAGTTGAAAACAACAACCATAATAATTCTAACGATGAAGATGAGGAGGAGGGGGAGGGACACATTCAGTGAGCAATTACTATGTCCTAGAAATTGTGCTAAGCGCTTTACAGCATTATCTTCCTCAATTCTTAACAAGCACTGTGCAGTAGATGTTTTTATTAAGTTCATTTTACAAACGATGACATTGAAGATAAAAGAGAGTAACTTGCCAAAGGTTGATGTGGCGTTAAAGTCCAGATGTCTGATTTTAGAGCCAGTATGCTACGTTGCTTTTAAAAAAAAAATCTTCTACGTGTACAGATATTACCCAGCATTTCTCCAAATATCGAGAATAGATAAAAAGTAGTGAAGATGCTTGATGAGGATGGATTAGCAAGAACCAAAGACAGGAAGTGAGGCGTATTGGAAAACCTACTCTTATTGCCAGAATCCTGATGCATTTTAGTGGCTTGAAAGAACTGATAAGCCTTTACAGGAAGTGATTACTACTGACTGACAGTTTCTGGTTCGGCCACTCTGAGTAGACATTGGCAAAAACGCGAGGTTTCTGAGATCTAGAAACTTCAAAATCCGTTTCATGAGGATACTCAGATTCTGAGAAATTGCTTCACAGTCACAGCTTGCTGTCACAGAATTGTGGCATCACTAGTGATTGTCTAACTGACAGTGGGAGCTTCCTTTTTTTTTTTTTAAGATTTTATTTATTTATTAGTTAGAGAGAGAGAGAGAGCACAGGCAGACAGAGAGGCAGGCAGAGGCAGAGGGAGAAGCAGGCTCCCTGCTGAGCAAGGAGCCCGATGTGGGACTCGATCCCAGGACGCTGGGATCATGACCTGAGCCGAAGGCAGTCGCTTAACCAACTGAGCCACCCAGGCGTCCCTAGGGAGCTTCCATTCTGTACTGTGGGACACAGAATGTCTGCAAAGGGGCACATCCTTCTTAAGAGCTAATCACCCCAGAAGACTAAGTTCATTACAGGTCCAGAGTTGGAATATATATAAGTTGACTATTTTTAGTTTATTTAATTATATGTATATATTTAATATAAATATTTAGTACATATAGGTATATATATTTATATACACCCATTAAAATCATATCTACCTTTATAAAAGCATGGGACGGGTTACCATAATCAAACCACTCTCTCAGTAACAAATTTTTCTCATTGCCTTTTTCTAGCCTCCAAACTTATTTCTATTCCATCTATATATGTTTTAACAAATTCTCCCTTCTGCATTTTGTAGTTACCATTTGTATTACACTTACCTATCTTTGTCAATTTTTTTAAAGATTTTTAAAGTTTATTTATTTATTTATTTGACAGAGAGAGAGATCACAAGTAGGTGGAGAGGCAGGCAGAGAGAGAGGAGGAAGCAGGCCTCCTGCCAAGCGGAGAGCCCGATGCGGAGCTCGATCCCAGGACCCTGAGATCATGACCCGAGCAGAAGGCAGAGGCTTTAACCCACTGAGTCACCCAGGTGCCCCTATTTTGTCAATTTTTAAAAAGATTTTACTGCAAAGCAGGGTTAGATGCTATACGATTTTGCTTTAAGTGGATTCTTGTTATCTAAATACCAGTGGGTGGGCACTTAGTTGGGTAAAACTTTTTGACTAAAATTTTGGGGAACAGGTATTATTTCTACCCACTTACATTCATTCTTTCATAAATGCTCAATTAGAATTTTTTAAAGTTTGTAATTAATTATTGACTATGCTTATAATGTTTTTAAGGTTATTTATTTGATAAAACTGATTTTATGTTTAAGCATAGAAACACAGAGGTAGGGGAGAGTACTTTTTTTTCTCTATGCTCTTTGGCATAAGGATAATTTTATTTACTGTGTATTATTTTCACAATAAAACTGTTTTAAATTCAGAAAACCACTGTAAATTTATGATCTAGCTAACACAAACTGTACCTAAATTAAACATTTCTGTGGAATGCATATTTACTGTAGAGCAGAGCTTTAGAAGAGGAAATATCAAAATACAGCACAGCCTCTATTACACCTTTTTTTCCTGATGGATTTCAGGGATGTGTTTATTGACCTGCAGGACAACCAATAGATAACTCATCTTGATAGGGTGTCTGTTGCCACAGTAATAATGTGACATCTTTCCAAGGGAAGGTTTTGTTCTAAAAACAATAGTGAGGAACATCCTGCAGACTCCATTCAAAAACAAAGGTGAATGGGTTGGACTGTTTTCCAAGGAACAGATGGGACTGAGTAGTATCTGGACAGTCTCACTAAGGTGCCCCTTCCTGTCAGATCTATCATCTGCTATTCAGAAATAACTTTTTTTAGAGCATCAAAGTTCCTACTGTTTTCCTGCTGGAATATTAAATAAACACAATGAAGAGTATTGCTTTGAGCCAAAAACAAGAAAGGGACGAATGTGCTGCATTCCATCCTTTTTGTTAACAGCAATCACCTAGGGAAGGACCCCAGCTTTAATTAATATGTAACTAGAGGAACTCAAAATACGAAGACAACTTTAAACAAAAGCATATTAATAGGGGCGCCTGGGTGGCTCAGTGGGTTAAGCCTCTGCCTTTGGCTCAGGTCATGATCCCAGGGTCGTGGGATCGAGCCCCGCATCGGGCTCTCTGCTCCGCGGACAGCCTGCCCCCTCCCCTACCTACTTGTGATCTCTCTCTGTTAAATAAATAAATAAAATCTTAAAAAAAAAAAGTATTAATAGAAACCTTTCCCCAGTGACCCAAACGCCCCAACCTTTTACATTTCAAATGTCTCTAAACCATCCATTGACACCTCTGGTTCTCTACGGTCTATTTATTAACGTCGCTTAGTATTTGCCAGGCACATACTGGTCAGAACGTAGCACTGCTCTATGGGGTGGTGATCCACAGTAACTAGAACAGGCAGAAGACCCCAGCAAGGAGTAGTGAACAACCGTGTCCGTGGGGGTGCGTGTGTGTTGCGGGATGAGGAGGGGGTTGGTCGTGTGGGTTTCTGCACTTGAAGGAGGGAAGCTCAGGGTGACAGTAGGCGGTGTGTATTATATATGGCACCTAGATGACCCACTGGTGTGGAGAGGTAAGAAGCGCTAGGTCAAATGAACCGATCTCTGCATGTGGGCTAACACCCAAATTTCGGGCCACGGCCCACGGCCAACTGGAAGACAGATCAAAGATGTCCACCAGAGGACATTCGTATTCAGGAGACAAACGTGTTAAGCTGGCTTAGAACTTAGAGCTGTGAAGCATGGTCACCCTCTTCTGGGTTGTTGCTCCTGATTTTTGGTCTTCACCTCTACTTGCTTGGTCTTGGCTTCCCCCATTCCTCCAACCTTTCTATTTCGTCTTCCCAACCTTTCTTTGGATTTCCCCTTTACTGTTCACCCGGAGGTGGGATGATCCTTAGGAAAACGAGTTGATGAGACATGAGTGAGGCAATAGAGTCTCTGAACTTGGAGTAAATATCCTTACTGAGTCATAAGGCTGCTTCAAACCATGTCTTCACTTGTGATGTTCTTGGGGAACCCCCAAAACAAGTTTTCCGGTGAGGGGTTATGAAACAACAGACATGAAATTTTACCTGCCGTCTGTATTTTGTACTGAGAGGCCCGTGCGTGCTTGCCGGTGTTACTCATTATGCAAATGCCCCATCACTGAGGACCTACAGGAGGGCATGCTAACACTTCCTCTGCTCCGAATCCCATTTACTTCTCTGATACCCCATCTAATTTAGGTATTATTGTCTCCATCTTAGAAGACTCAAGAACAAAAACAAAAACAAAAGAGTAAAAAAAATTTAAAAAAAAGAAAAGAAGACTCAAAAACATAAGTAGTCTGTGGGCAATCACATGGTGGCTAAATGATGAATCTTCTCTAGTATAAATCAATCTACCTTCAAAAATCCATGAATTTTTCGTATACAGTTTGGAAGGCAGCGTGCATGTGTGCAGGCACGACGGCTGAAGGAGAAAAACGATACTGGAATCTCTGAATGGGAAGCTTAGTAATTACTAAGAAGTAGTTAAATAAAAATGACTAAGGTGAACCCAGCCCAACTCTAAATAGAATGGAAAAAATTACATAACAATCAGCTTCCTTTTTACAGTAAATCTTTATGGCAAAGACCTCTGAAATCATTTATGAAGCTTTCATCACCAACTTAAAAATAAAATGTATAAATGGACTTCTCCAAGAAAAAAACAATAAAATTATAATTATCCTAGTAGCAAATTCACTAAGTGGTTGGTTTCCACAGTCAGCCCATCTCTATCTCCCTCCTTTTCTCCTCTCTAAGCATGTTTCATTTCTTTTTAAAATCTATGTGAATAAGTATTACTCTGCAAACCAAAATTCTGAGTCATAAATTTACTTCCTCGGTTTCATATGACCAATTAATGGCCCAGCTAAATCTCAAAGCTGGATTGGCTGATGGGGGAATTGGTGCTAATTACCTTGTCATAAATATGATCATGTGGCCTAACTAAAAACCCTTTCTTTTTCTAGGATCATAGTTGATGGGTACATTCCTCATGAAATAAAATATTTACTCTAAGATTTTGGGCAAATAGAGTGCCTGAGTGGCTCAGTGGGTTAAAGCCTCTGTCTTCGGCTCAGGTCATGATCCCAGGGTCCTGGGATCGAGCCCCACATCGGGCTCTCTGCTCAGCAGGGAGCCTGCTTCCCCCCCACCCCCCTCTGCCTGCCTCTCTGCCTACTTGTGATTTCTGTCTGTCAAATAAGTAAATAAAATCTTAAAAAAAGATTTTGGGCAAATAAGTAGTTAATGCAGGACAATAATACAACAAACCTTACATTTGCAAAAGCACTGTAAAATTTGAAAATTTTCTAGAACATTCTGAAATAGGTATCCATATATAGTTTTATTCTTTACATTTGCTTAAGATTGATGTACAAATGCTGAAAGCAGCAGTCTCTGTGGGGCTGCAGTTCTTGGGACACATGGACCTACACAGCACATATTCTTTCTGTCCTAAAATCTGAGCCATTTACTACAAAAAAAAAAAAAAAAAAAAATTAGATCATGAGAGTATGCCTGAGGTTGTATTTAATGATAACTTTAACTTTTTCCTTTAGAATATATTCATATCTAAATGTCTCATGATGTATTCGACTCTACAGAGTCAAAATAACCATCCCAACTTACTCTTAATCCAGTTGTTTCAAAAAAAGGTTCTCTTTGGTCTATGTAGATTTTTATATACACTCTAGCAGACATTTTTGAGAAGGGAACCATGAAAACAACTAAACATTTCTCTGTAACTCCACTCTCAATTCAGAGCAAAAATCTTTCTGTCCCCTAAAATTAAAAAAAAAATAATGATAATAATTACAATCATAGAAAAAACAGGAAAAGGATTCAAATCTATTTTTTGGGAAAATAAATAACCAGGCTTTTGTTTTCCAGAGCAGCTATGAATTTTGCAACATCTTCAAAAGTCTTCAGCTTGGACAAACAAGCATATAATTTTTCTTTTGTTGAAAATTTGGATATAAAATGGAATTGCTAATGAATGAGATATTACAAGATTCCACTGGTGAATAATGTAATTACTTGGCAACAGACACCGAAACCCATTCTTGTAGCTGAAGAATAAACTTGCATTTATATTTTAAAAAAAAGGAGAGGGAGGGAAAGTGAAAGTGATATTCCCTTTATCTGAAACCGGTAAGATTGCCCAGATTTGTACACTGAGGGGTGGAAACCCTAACATGAAATAACTTTCAGTGAGAGCAGATTCTGTTTCAACTTCCACCTACAAAGAGATGGCTTTCTAATCGATATCTATTAACTTGACATCTCATTTGGGCTGCATTTTAATTAGAGAGCTATTAGATATTTTAAGTTTTCTAACCTAAAAAACACAAATTTAGTTGAAAACTAAGTTCTTCTTCTCCCTTGAGACTCTGACTTTTCAAATCTGCTGTTGTTCTATGACTACATCATTAGCTCCAACTCTCTGGCCAGAAATACACATGATATTTTAGGATACTGGGAGGGGTCAAAGTATGATCAAATTCTGTCAGTTACCCATTGCCACCTATCTCAGATATAATCATTCCCTTCTGTTCTTCTTGTCACACTGTGACACAGGCTCTTGTCACGTCCTATTTTAGATTACTACAACTGCTTTCCATTGATATTCTGCCTATCAGTCTTGATCTCCTACATTGAGACTGCATACCATTCATTGTCAAAACAACCATTCCCCAACTGCGATTTCATCGTCACGCTCTCCTGTCCAAAACCACCCAATGGCTGGTCTTGCCTTCTGCAAACTAGCTAACAAAGCCTGGTCTCAAAGACCTCTTTAATCTGCCTTTATTTTCCCCTGGGCCCCCATGAGATGCCTTCATTCATTATAAATGAGTCTACCATCATCTTCAAGAGGTGCTATAATAAATTTTAATGTTGCACTTTTTTCCCACTAGGTTTAGACTGCCTTATTTCCCCTGCCCCATCCATTTATCTCCTCTTTTCCCTTAAAGATGCAAACCCCATCTCTGCCAAGATGCCTCTTCTTACCCCTTCCGTGCCAGGTGGAACAATTAATAGCTGAAACCCGAAAGCCAGGAACAGCTAGAAAGTGATCCGGGAGGCTCACGTCATCATGTAAGTTTGTTATCCAAAAGTCCAAAATGTTCAAATGTATGCTTTTGTTACATTTAGCCTGCGGAAAAATAAATTGAGTGTGTGAATGCATACATAGGTGTGCATGTGCAAGTGTGTGTCTGTGTGTTTGTGTGTGTGTGTGCGCACACGCACGTGTGCCAGGCCAATGCTAGAATCGCAGAGTGTTACAGTTACAAAGACATCTGTGTATTCTCATTTCCCTAATTTTACAGGTTAGGAATGTGAGACCCAGAGAGTAGAAATGACTTGCCGAAGCCTTCCCCAGTGGCAGTCGGGACTAGACCCCACTCTCCAACTACAATGATGAACAGAAGTAAGAATCTGCGGTAGGTTAACTACCCTACTTCCACTAGACAAAACTGTCAGCATCTTTCTTTCCTTAATCCAGATGCATCCAGGTCTAGTTTTGTTTTTCCTTTGCTTCCTTAATAATCTACTCTGACTCTCCTGCAGGATGCAATTAACATAAAAATCATCTAAATGGTAGCTTTAAAAATATGTGGTATTTTCTTTTATTTAAAAGATTTTATTTATTTATTTGATAGACAGAGATCATAAGTAGGCAGAGAGGCAGGCGGGGGGGGGGGAGCAGGCTGTCCGCGGAGCAGAGAGCCCGATGTGGGGCTCAATCCCACGACCCTGGGATCATGACCTGAGCTGAAGGCAGAGGCTTTAACCCACTGAGCCACCCAGGCGCCCAAGATGTGGTATTTTCATTGTTGATACAAAGATTGTGCTATTTTGAGATTGATTTGTGATTTACGGTTCATATAAAATCAATAATGAATCATTTAGCAAAAATGAGCATCGTTAATGACCCAGGAAAGATGACAGCAGAAAGCGTCATCTTCCTCAAGTGCTAAAGTCCCAACCATGCAGAACTACACGGCACACTCCCTCCCCGATGGGGTACGTATGTATATATACACACACATACACAAATAATTTATTTGGAAAACCAGCTTAATGAATTGGGTTATGCCCCCTTCCAAAAGCAAATATCCACAGTGCAAAATAAATACAATGAAATGAACACAAATACACATTGAAACTGGAAAAATACCTACACGGGAGTCCCCAAATATCTTGAAATACATTATGCAAAAACATTGATTGAATACTCAGAATCTTCAAACATTCCATTTCCATCTTTATCCAAGTCATGGAACCTATCCCAACCCAGGCCTCTGTACTGTCAACAGTGTTAAAATAGTCTCTGCCATCCAGCGGGTCAGCAAGGTCAGATTCTGATCGACAGATGGCGCTTAGAAAAAATAAATGCTAGTATTGGTAATACAGCTACAATCCTGAAATCCTTTCTCTACAACACGGGAGAAACCATAACGTAAATATGAGTTTGTTTGTTTTTAAAGATTTTATTTATTTATTTGGCAGACAAAGATCACAAATAGGCAGAGAAGCAGGCAGAGAGAGAGGAGGAAGCAGGCTCCCTGCTGAGCAGGGAGCCCAATGCGGGGCTTGATTCCAGGACCCTGGGATCATGACCTGAGTCGAAGGCAGAGGCTTTAACCCACTGAGCCACCCAGGTGCCCCATAAATATGAGTTTTAAAGATGCTCATGCTGGAAGAACAAAGCAATGTTAGAACAAACTTGTGGGGTTCAGGAGGCTGGATCTCATTGTGAGTGAGCAAATGGAATAGAATAATGAAAAGTAGAAGTCCAAAAAATATTTAGAGATACGGTGTATCAGAAAAATGATTAAATTCTTCGGAATTGAATGGTTTTAAATGGAGGCTAGATCATGATAAAGAATCGTTTAAAATCAAGGGGAGTTTATTGAGAAGAATCTCCTTAAGAAAACCACAGTATCCATGAAAGAAAGATCAAAGAATATTGTCTGCCAGGCAATCAAAAGATTGTTGAGAATAAAATACAGCCAAAACATCCAATGAAGTATTTGGTTTCGTGAGGGAGCAGAGAAGATAGAAGGGAAGACGCAAACTTTTGAAGTCTTTATATTAGAAGGAAAACACAAAATGAAGAAGGCAGGGAAGGAAGAAAAAAGCCACACTGCACAATGAGATGATGCAAGCTCTCTGACCTTTTTATACAGACTCTGTAGAAATCACCTAAGAAGACATGTCCCTGGGTGTTAACCGAAAGAAATTAAAGCCTTTTTTTCTCACCACTTCAGAGCGATCTCTCTCCACAGAGTGTGTAGATTTTCCTTCAGAGACGCTAGATCCTGGAAAACTCCCAGGGGAGGCTCAAGGTGTGCTCTCAGCATCCCTCTTAGTTAAGATTCTTTCTAACCTCCTGTTCACTCTGCCTTACATCTTGCTGTCCACTTTTCCTAGAATGGTCCTGAACTGTGATGAACTCTCCTCTTATTTAATTATAATAGTGCTTTGTCCTATAGCCTTGGAACGAATCCCATATTTGCATTGAAGGAGAAATCTAAGTAGGATAGGAGAATATTGTAGGAAATTCATAGGCATGATGTCACCAGACAGCATTCGGTTTTGAGAAACTGCTGGAAATTCAGTTCAACTGTAAAATACCATGAGGCCAAGGAGCAGAATTGGGCTAGAGGTGCAGGACACGTGCTATGAGGGGCCATAAAGACGCAATGTCAAGGAGTTAAGGACATCTTCCTGCTAGGGATTTTAGAAATAAGAACTAAACTCTAGCTTTGAAGATGCACATAGAGAACTGAGTGATGAGACTCAGGAAAGTGGTTATTGAGCCAAGTTTCTCCCTGTCTCCACGACCACTTCAGGAGAAGGCCAGTGTGTGTGGCAACTAGATTTACATTTAAAATTTCTTTAAATATCAGATTTTGAAAATTCATGCAAATTATATATGCATTTCTCTCAATATGAAAATCATTCCTCCCTATACTCTCTAAAGGATACTTTGCAAATAACACTGGGGAGATGTGTTATGTTGATTATTGATCGATAAACTGATCATTTACTTATTGGCCAGGGGGTATAGCTCAGTGGTAGAGCATATGACTGCATTTACCTATTGGCCCATTCCCAACGTCAGTAGAGTACACTGTTCCTCATTTAAAATAAAAGAGTGTAAAATGCTGATAGATATATAAAACAGTGATAATATTAAAAGGGACTCTAAGTTCCAGGAGTAGAATTACAATGACATTTGGTTGCTGAAGTGTGGTCTACTCAAACCAATCAGACTCTCAGATAAGCTTACTGACTTTTTAAAATATCAACTGTATGACAAGAAGGAATGCCTCCGTCTTTTTTGTAAAAAATCTATTTTAATCCAAGAAAGATGTAAGAGAGAGTATTTGAACTTATTTGTATAAAATCTGTATTATCTTAAGGTTTGGATATGTTCTATATATATAACCATCTATTGTTTTTCCACCATCTACTGTTACATAACTTCTTTACTTTCCAATATTTATACTAATTTATGCTATGGCATATATAAGTATTGGGTCATAATACATCCTAATGCGTTTTCAGATTAATGGTGAATAAACAGCCTGAAACAAAATCGATCCGAATGTCCATTCTCTGAGATCCCAGTGGTTATCCAAGTGCAGAGTAAGGGTGTTGCTTCAACTTTGAGGCTGCGTGTTACATTTGGTTCAGAAATCAGTTATATACTTAGAAAGCAATTTTCTACAGCAGAAAAGATGTGATTTTTCTTTAAAACATGAACATAATAGGTGTAATTATTTGGATGCAGGATACACAAAACTCCACTGTAAATGGTGCATAAACGTGGTCTCATTTTGTATTGATTTATGAGCCACATATAGCCCAGCCCTCCATATACCCCACATCAGGGATAAATATATTGATGTGGACCAGAACAGTCGCATCTACCCATTGTGAAATGGAATTACCTGAGACAGTACAGAACAGTGGCCTCTGTAATGGTGCATTTACACAATGACAATAATGTAGGGATGGTAAATTGAGCTACATAAAATGTTTATAATAGTTCTCCAAACCAGGACACCCATGAGAGCTTTTATTTTCACTCCTTTGGGGTCATTTTCATCTAAACCAGCAAGCCCATTTTAGATTCTTAAGAAATCTGAGTAACTGATAAAATCTTTTGAGATTTTATTTATTCAATGACCAAAGTTGGTCCCCATTTCCCACAATACATGGTTCGCGGACCTTAATTTCTGATCATTTGCTCTCCATGGAATCCCTGCAATTCCCTATTATAGGTAATAGCCACCAGTCCACTCATAGGAATTAAAAGTCAATTCTCTAGATAATTAGAAATGTGCCTAAGCTGTCGCAAGTGCTCTTGTAAAAAGAATTTTATGTGAAATATATTTGCTTGCAATGACATACATGCAGTTTCGAACATACAGGTTATCTTACAGAGATTGCATTTGTGTGTTCACATACACTGAAAGATAGCAATGTACAGGGCATTACATTTAGTGTTAATCCATGTGGAAATGAACATCAAGGAGCGGTTCACAGCCCATGGAAGGAACTCTACCTTTTCATCATCAGAAAAATAATTTTGGCTCTAACGAAACACAGTTGCTCTTCCTCCACTGCTGGCTAACAGCTGGAATGCTTAGCACAGAAGTCATGAAGTGAGTGTTCCAAGACCTACCAGGAACACATGGCTTATAGGCCAAGAAAGAGAACTTTAATCTATCTTGCATAGGAAAACAAGACTTGCCTAAAACTCTAATTCAGAGGAGTGATGACTTCAACATTGTGGGCTACGTGGAACGTACAAAGTAGGACCAATAGTGCAGACAGCCAAGAACTCTCCCAGATGTGGTTTCCCCAAATTCTCTAGTAAACATGGATTGAAACAGTTATCAGATCTCCTTGGCATTGTATTTATAGTGTGTTTTCAATATAATTTAAGATTCATCTAACTCTGTGGGACCTTCCAGGCTATTCTCATTCCATTCTTATTTTGTGAGCTTTATAATTTGTTAATTAGCCCAGATTCACTGCAAACAGAAAAACAGCATTTGGTTCCAAGACTCTGAAAACCAGGGTAGAGAGAACTTTTACAGAATTCTGCCTCAGCAAGGCTTATTCTGATCTGGTTGTATTATCTATTAAAATAGATACCTGGGATTCAGGTAATAAAGCAAAACATGGCAACTGGGGAGATAGCAAGAAAATCAACCAAGGTGAATTAGGAAAAATCATTGAGGGAAGAAAAGATGATACTTAGGCAAGGTCTCTGCCAGGCAGAGAAAGGAGGGAGAGACAAATCAGGTGGTGGGAATAGTATACACTTAAGGCACTTCCAAGTGTAAGTTGTTTCTCTCTCTGGCCTTCATTAATAATGCTTAATTTTTCAGTTCTGTTATTATTTTGCCCTGTGAGCTTGTCTGTTATTTCCTTGAAACCTCAGATGCCTTGGTAACAAAAACAAAATGAAGAATAATATAACAGACTACCTTCATGTATATGAATTTCAAAAATACGTGAAATAAAACATCATGTTTACAAATACAAATGTGCAATTAAGTCCATAAAATAAAACAAAAGGATGGTAAATTCTAAAGCCATTTAAGACAGTGGTTATTACCTATGAGATGAGTGGCAATGACTAAATATTAGAAACAATATGCATGGGGCTTCAAAGGAAATGGTTGCATTTAAATTGGTGAGTGGTATCATTTTTTATACTGCAAACACTGTCAAAGGGTGGATTCTTTGGGAAGCAGACTCTGAGATGGAGTTAGCATGCAGGGTCGATTGGAA
Organism: Taxidea taxus jeffersonii; assembly: GCA_003697995.1. NCBI lineage: Eukaryota > Metazoa > Chordata > Mammalia > Carnivora > Mustelidae > Taxidea > Taxidea taxus. The sequence goes on from RCUC01137216.1 coordinate 35,624, forward strand.
TTTCCCTTTGGGATCAACACCTGGGAAAGGGAGGGAAGGGGAGCAGGACTGCCCAGAGGGAAAAAGTGGGCTGGCATGCCAGTCTGCTATCTTCAGCCTAACTCATGGGGAGCTCCAGAACTGAATTAGCAGAGTTGCCCAATGGTAGCCAGAGGTTGTTAGGCCTTAACATCCTGCATCAGCAGTCATCAGAGGTGAGCCATACCCAGAAGGGCAGGATCCCATGCAGCTGAGGCTCTGCTTGAAGAGGCTGAGAGCAGAGCCTATCCACCGACAGCATTTCTGGCAGCTGGGACAGCAGGTCCTTCCTTGAAGGGCAATTGGGATGGGACATATGGCTTTGTAACAGCACGATGTTTTATAAAATACAAAAACATAAAATTTGTATGGAACCACAAAAGATCTGAGGAGCCAAAGCAATCTTTGAAAAAGAACAAAGTTGGAGGTAGCACAGCCCTTGACTTCAAAATATACTACAAAGCTGTAGTAATCAAAACAGCATGGTATTGGCACAAATAGACATGTAGAAGAATGGAACAGAACAGAGAGTCCAGAAATAAACTCATGCTAATATGGTCAATTAGTCTACAACAAAGGAGGCAAGAACATGCAATGGAAAAAAAAAAAAAAAGATACTCTCTTCAACAAATGGTGTTGGGAAAACTGGACAAGTACATGAAAAAGAATGAAAGTGGACCACTTAAGCCATGCACAAAAATAAACTAAAATGGATTAAAGACCTAAATGTGAGACCTGAAACCATGAAACTTCTACAAGAATATATAGGTAGTAATTTCTTTGACATTCTAGATATGTCTCCTCAGTCAAGGGAAACAAGAGCAAAATTAATCTACTAGAACTACACCAAAATAAAAAGCTTTTTCAAAGGAAAGGAAGGGTGCCTGTGTGGCTCAGTGGGTTAAATCCTCTGCCTGTGGCTCAGGTCATGATCCCAGGGTCCTGGGATCGAGCCCCTCATCAGGCTCTCTGCTCAGCAGGGAGCCTGCTCCCCCCTCCCGCCTGCCTCTCTGCCTACTTGTGATCTCTGTCTGCCAAATAAATAAATAAAATCTTCAAAGGAAAGGAAAGCACCAAGACAACAAAAAGGCAATCTACTGAGTGGGAGAAAATATTTGCAAATTATAATATCCACATATATAAATAACTAATATAACTGAAGCAAATAAACAAAAAACCCCACAAATAATCTGATTAAAAAATGGTCAGGGGACCTAAATAGACATTTTTCCAAAGAAGACATCGAGATGGCCAACAGACACATGATAAGATGTTCCACATCACTAATCATCATGGAAATGCAAATCAAAATGACAAATAGATATCACCTGACAGCTGTAAGAATGGCTAAAATAAAAAATACAAGAAATAACAAATTTTACCAAGGTTGTGGAGAAAAAGGAATTCTCATGCACTGTTGACGAGAATGAAAATTGGTGCCACCACTACAGGAAAACATACAGAGTTTCCTCAAAACATTAAAAATTGAAATATATTATCCAGTAAATCCACTACTGGTATTTACCCAAAGAAAACAAATGTACTAGTTTACAAAGATACATGCACCCCTGTGTTTATTGCAGCATTTACAATAGCCAAGATATGGAAGCAACACAAGTGTCCACCCACAGATGAATGGATAAAGAAGATGTAGTATATGTATACAAGAGAATATCACTCAGTCATAAAAAAGAATGAAGTCTTGCCATTTGCAACAACTGGATGGAACTGGAGGGTATAATGGTAAGTGAAATAAATTAGAGAAAGACAAATGCCATGATTCTACTACTTGTATGTGGATTGTAAGAAACAAAAGCAAAGAAACAAACAAAAAGACAAAGAAAATAACAGACTCTTAAATATCGAGAACAAACTGAAAGATACCAGAGGGGAGTGGTGGGGAGGGAATGGATGAAATAGATAAAGGGGATTAAGAGTACACTTATCACGATGAGCACGGAGTAATGTATAGGATTGTTGAATCACTATACCATAATCTGAAACTAATATAACACTATATGTTAATTATAATTCAATTTAAAAAAATAAAGTACTTTCTTATATCATCCAGAATTTTTCATGAATGTTAACGGTTAAATAAGAAACCGCCACGTGACTATACCTTGTGTGTATCTTTGTCTCTTTTTTGGACATTTTCCCTGTTTCCTTTGTTCTGTTTTTTGTCTCTAAGATCCACAATGACACTCTCTGTGGAAGTCTTGGTCCATATTTTAATTTTTATTGATTTTCATTGTTTTTACATTTTTTTAAATATATGTATTTTTTTGAGAAAGGGAGAGAGAATGAATGGGAGGGCAAAGTGAGAGAGAGAGAGAATCTCAAGTAGACTTCACACTGAGTGGGGTGCCCAACACAGGGCTCAATCTCATGACCCTCAAATCACAACCTGAGCCAAAACCAAGAGTTGGGCATTCACCCAACTGTGCCACCCAGGTACCCTGGTCCACATTTTAAATTTTCCTATTAGGATTACAAATATGTGCACACACACACACACACACGCACGCTTTAAGTTCAATTTACTAATCTATTATCTTTAGGGTCTAGTCATTTCTTTTATTTGAAACCAAAGAAAATGTACGTTTTCCACAGTTTTTCAGTGACAACATGATTTCAGGTTCTTGCGGTGCACCCTGGGACACGCTGTCAGGTTCTAGAGATTCATCTCCTCTGGTCGGGCTGTGTGCTCCCATATATGTTGCTTCACCTATGTCAGCCTGTGATTTCCATCTTGCAGTGCTGTCTACACTTTCTCCAGTTTCCCAATCATTTCTTCTCCTGGAAGAAGACGGAAGCAAAAGATGGATCTGCTTTTGCCCCCCCCCCCCTTTTTTAGTTGTAATTAGCCTCTCTCCAACTCTCCCAAGCAGTGGGCTTACTTCTTCCTTGCTATTCTGTTTTTAAACACTAAGTATGTGTTTAGCATTTTTTCATGAGCACTACAGTGTGACTAATTCCTTCTGAAATTTATCAGATTCAGTTTCATCTTATGGTCTTTTGACACCTCCTAGATACTTATTAGACTGAGCTATACACCCTCCCCTCAATTCTCAACACTGTGTGGCTCCTATCATGGTCTTTATCATACTGTGCTATTATCATCAGCTTTCTTCTCTGTTTGCTATACTGAGATTATTCTGATGTGCTTCTATTTTATCCTAAATGTCTATACCTACTCTTTCCTTTGCCCGTAAAATCTCTCTCAATGCCTTCAATTAAATTTCTTTTTCTTTAGTATCTTTTAAAAGAATCCTATTAGAGATTCAATTAGAAAACACAAACGCCCATTTGTCATGAAATTGTTTATCTCTTAAATACTTTTCCTGAAATAAAAATGTCTGTAAAGTCTACCACCATGTGTGTGTGCATATGTACAAATACATATATATAATATCAATTTTTATCACATCAAACAGCATTTCTGCCACACTGCTCTGAAGTATTCTTCAACACTTTAATAACATGAAGATTTTATAAATTTGTGCTAAATAACCAATAGCTTGATCTTGCAAATGAAAATGTAGAGCTATGGGAACAACAGATTCTCATGGATCAAAGTTATTTGAATTACTTGCGTCTCCCTTGAGATTCAAAGAACTTTCATGATGTTTACTTGGGTTTTATTTAAATACTTATTTCCCAAGGAAACTGAAGAATTTTAAAACAGGAAATTAACAGCCTTTGAAATATATTCTTATGCATCTTGGCAGGAAATAAAAACACTCCATACCCATTTAACCTAAAGATGTACTTTAAAATTGCCCAAATTATTTCCTGTAGAGCTTATTGAATAGGCTGTTCCAAGAGATGGATGGACAGTCTGGGAAAGATGCAGAATGATCAATTGAAAAGACAACCACATTTAACTTTATCAGAAATGACCTGAGAACCCATTTACCACAGTCATCTTTTGCATCAGCCTGTGTAATAGTGCTTTTAAGAAAGAGACAAGCATAACTTAACTAATTACTTAGAGACACTGAAATCAGTCATGTCAATGACTCTATCACATAGTCCCTTGGTTTTTGTACCAGTTTTTCTTAAGGACAAAATAATTATCAGAAAATACTACAATAAAACATCAGGCCAGGTGGTAGTAACATATAAAAATGTAGGCTTAAAATTTATCTAAATGAATACAGTGGTTTTCAAATATGATGGAGTTCAGAAATTGTTTAAGAGTAGTTTAAGTCACTGGAATTCTGCAGGTCCTTCGTGTGTTGTCACTGGGAGGCACTGAATTACTCACTATCCATTATTTCCCCCACGACAGGAAGAGCGGGACAACAACAGATTGAACACATTTTAAATGAAAAATTCCTGAACAGTTATATGTAAGCCATATTAATTTTTATAAATATCAATATAATCATAAAAACCATAGGTGTCTTCAAAGATGCAATAGTGTTCTAAGTACAGAAAATGTTAAGCAGAGGGGCACCTGGGTGGCTCAGCTGGCTAAGTGTCTGCCTTTGGCTCAGGTCTGACCCCCGAGACCTGGGATTGAGCTCCTCATAGAGCCCACCATTGGGCTCCCTGATCAGCAGGGAGTCTGCTTCTCCCTCTTCCTGCCGCTCCCCCTGCTTGTGCTCTCTTGTGCTCTCTCTCAAATAAATAAAATCTGTAAAAAAAAAAAAAAAAAAAGAAAAGAAAAGAGAATATTAAGCAGAGATGTTTAGCTCTGAACCCTCCAGTTTTAGGGTTAGCTAGTTGCCTGCCAATAATTTAGCAATAGATCTAATCAAAAGACCAAGCTTAATCAAGAAGACTTCTCAATGACTAAAATAATTAAACTGTGATGAGTAGTCTCAGGCACAGATTATGTTTAAAATGATTACCCTTTTATTATGCCTACGATTACAGATTACTTTAAAAATCAGCTAATGGGATCCAGAAGAAAACATTGGTGAAGGAAGCCACCCAAGGAGATGGAGGAGAAGAGATCCTGCACCAAAGCTGAGAAGATTACATTTACATAATTATCTGTGGTCACACTCCTTGGTGTTAGTTCATTTGGGAAAAATGTAACAGAGGGACCAATATTGAAAAAAAGTGGCTATGAACAAACATCAGTTTAGCACCGCTAAAGTCCAAGTTCAGGCCTGCGTTGCCACATTCTTCCCTTCGTGCGCACGTGCGCATTGCTGAGATCACGGAACATCCCCCTGTGAATGGCTTCACCTAGGAAGACAGGAAAGCTGAAAGATCCCAAACCACTCCCTTGGTAAGTTGCTTCTTTGCTGGATGGATGGTAGTGAAATTAACTTTACACACCATCATTCGATGCCATTTCATACAGTCTTTGGAAGAAAATCAACTTCTTTGGTCCGGCCTAGCTTAAACATTCAAAACCAGGTCGAGGTAAGTTGAGGCAGAAGTCTTGAACTCAAATGCCTGTCAGGTAAGTAGCTGGCAAATAACGAGCATTGCCACTTAAGACAATATGTGCCACAACAAACAAGCAAATGAAAAAATCTTTTGACTTTCCATTACTAGAGCTCTGCACTAGATAAACTCCCGTATATCATGATAACTCCAAATGAAATTTAATTACTGGATTTGAGGCTTAATATCTCAGCCCAACAATTACATAAAAAGGACAAGAAAAGAAATCAAATGAATTCCCACTCTCTGAATTATGAAAATATTTTCAAATGTTAACCTGTCCACTGATGTCTAGTGCCCTGATATTAAAAAAAAAAAAAAAAGTCTGAAGATAGATAGCATGAAGTCTCATAACATCCAACTTTTAAATGGCTCTACAGAAGCTGTAGGAACATTTAGGCGTCCTCTTTAAAGGTAACTGATTGTGCTATATACACAGGGAATGTACAGGATAAGCTCTATGATTTGATTTGAAGACACTGGTGAATAATCTACCCAATTCTTCTCTACAGACTCATCCTAGAATTTCAATTTACTGTGTACACATCCATAAAACTCACATTGAGTAATTAGGACTAGAAATGTTAATGGTTCTGAACTTGGATGAGAGAAGAAAATGGCCTGTAGCCAGGTAGGTTTCCAACTGTTCTAGGTTGTCGACTTGCATCCTAATGCTTTGTTTGGGCTCACTGTGCCATGGGAGTTTCGTGCTGTCTTCCCTCATCCTAACCTCTCTAGACAACAAACAAACTCGGCGATCTTTGCATCACACTGAAAGGAAAATTTGGCTAGCTACCATGGCCCTTTCCAGCCATGAGTATGTGGATTCAAGACTGCAACATCTTGCACTAGAAAGGCCATCCTTGAAGGCAGGTTTCCTTTAGACAAGTGAGAGATCCTTTAACTGGAGATGCCATCCTAGGAAGTGTTTCTGATTGTCTTTCTACATAGTTCACAGATTAACTGAACAAACCACAAAAGGAGGCCAATTAAAACAGAAGCCAGGCAAGGTCCAGAAATGGAGTGATCACAGACTGAAAAAAAAAAAAAAAATGCAGCCCCAAAACTGAAGTCAGGTTGTTGAGATCTAAGCAGTGAGACAGGGTAAGAAGTCATTAAAATCCAGGATTTTGGGGACCAGAATCCACAGTGACACAGCATAACTCTCAAACTTATTCCCACTTGCCCACCCAATCTGAAACCAATGGATCCTTAACAGAGTTTTAAATTAAATTGTAGTTGGCTTACAAAGTTATATTAATTTCAGGTATATAACACAGTGATTTGGCAATTCTACACATTGTGCAACGCTCAACACAGTGAATATGATTACCATCTGCCATCATACAAAATTATTACAATATTGTCAGCTGTATTCCTTATGCTGTAATTTTCCTACCCATGACTTGTTTATTTTATAACTGGAAGTTCGTACTTCCTAATTCCCATCACCCTATTCTTCCACGCCCCTTGCCTTCTGGAAACCCCCAGTTTGTTCTCTGTGTTTACGAGTCAGATCCTTAACATTTTGTGACCAACGTTGTTCATGAGATTTTCCAACATATTATACTAAGTGTGCTGCAAGGCTCCTCATGTATTTGCTAGACAAATAGGAATGGTCTAGAAGATGAGGCATTCAATATTAGAATGCATGATGGATCACTTCAGAAGAACATTTTTAGTATTAAAAGTGATAAGTTGGCAAATGAATGAGGTATTAGTGTTAGAAATGGAGGAGGAGAAGGAGAAAAAGAGGAGAAGAGGCACCTTGTCTGCACCCTTGTTTCTTCAAAAAGGATCTCTCCCATTTACCTAATGGGCTTTATGGATTATTTTTAATTAGCTAAGGTTTCTAATTTCCACAAAGGAGATTAGTTAACAAATAAGAGGTTTTCTTCTGTTCTATGATATAATTCATTTTAGGAAAATACATTCAATATGTCTTATTATGCAGATTTCATCTGTCATCACTGAAATTATTTCCTTCTAAAACTAACATCCTTTTTTCAATATTCTGATTGGGAGGGACAAAGACTATAAAGCTGCCTTAAAAATTTTACCCGGAAAGACAGGGCTTTCACAGTTGTTGGTTGTTTTTTAGGGCAAGAGAGGGGGAAAGGGCAAAACAAAGCTTGGGAACAGAAGGAAGGTATAAGGTTAAAAAAAAATAAAAGTATGTTGCTAAAGATGGTTTAGCAATGAACTGGTTTTTTTTTTGTTTGTTTTTTGTTTTAGAGAGGGTGCAGAAAGGGAGGGAGAATGACGAGCAGATTCTGTGCTGAGTATGGAGGCAGACAATGGGCTGGATCCCAGGACCCTGAGATCATGACCTGAGCCAAAACCAAGAGTCAGATGCTCATGTGACTGAACCACCCGGGGGCCGCTCAATGAACTGTTTTGTAGTGATCAAAAACAATTCTCAAAATGCACTGTGACCAAGATGAATACAAGAAAATGAATGGATGCTATTTAAAACAATGGCAGGATTATATCCACGATTCCTGACCTGCTCTTAAACTCAGACACTTTATTTTTTTTTAAAAGAATTTTATTTACTTATTTGACAGAGAGATCACAAGTAGGCAGAGAGGCAGGCAGAGAGAGAGGGGAAAGCAGGCTCCCTGCCGAGCAGAGAGCCCGATGTGGGGCTCGATCCCAGGACCCTAAGATCATGACCCGAGCCGAAGGCAGAGGCTTAACCCACTGAGCCACCCAGGCGCCCCTAAACTCAGACACTTTAAAGAACTACTTCCCAAATCATCCTCCCAGAGGCCATGTAAGATAGCAGTCCACATCCTATGAAGGATATCAACTTTTTTCTATTTGGTTCAGAAAAAAATGAGTGAATTGTGCATCAGTCTCTGTATACTGACCACCAGTGTTGTGGCTGGACTGGATTTTGTGGCATTTACTATGATTGCAAGATACCCTCAGCCATAACCATCAGGAAACTTCAAAAGAAAAAAAAAAAGGTCTATTATTGACAGGTCCTGGAAATACCATGGGACACTTGGTGCCCACAGTGAGATCAAGGGGAGAGAGAGAGCGTGCAAATGAGCACGGGCCTGGGGTTCTGGTTTTATTAGGGTCAAGATAAGAGGACCTCGGGTTTCACGGCTCACTCCTGATCGGTGAATGTAAAGCTTAACAGCAGGAATTTAAAGGAAAGGAGGAGAAAAAAATAAGCGGCCCGAGTGATCAGTTATCGAAATCAAGCAAGCTTTCTAAAACAAAGAGGGGACAGTAGCACAGCCTGGATCTTCATTTAGTCGTATGGCTGGCAATGTGTTTCTTTGAGATTGCCATCTTGAAATGGATGTCAGCAATCCAAGCTAAAGGTGACTGCTTGAATTCCAAAGAGAAAAGCCAGTGGCCAAGGGTTCTACTACGTGAATGGATTGCATTTTTAAAACTTTTACATTTCTCCCTTTTTTTTTCTGAAATTTCAGCACCTGTTAACTCGTATCTATATTAGAATCTAGTATTGATGGGCAACTGTTTTCCTCTAAATAAAATTCTACATTACTTTATTAGGCCAGGTTTTAGGCATTAAATAAATACTGTGACATCTAGTTATCACAGTCATGTCTGAGAATATTCTTGACCTGTGGGTGCCAATGTGGCTATAAAATATTTTGACACTGTTTCCATGGTTTTTTGTTTTTGTTTTTTTGTTTTTTTGTTTGTTTTGTTTTGTTTTGGGGGGGGAACAGTTTCTTCCTATTGAAGGGGAGATGATTGCCTTGCATTTGGAATTAATGAGGGTAAGAGGGGAGGAAAAAGGAGGTAAAAAGGAGGAGATGGAAAAATAAAAAGAGGTATGTGAATGGAGACCATGGGAAAATCATGATGCTGGCCATACTCAGGACAACAAAGCTTTTGGGAAAGCTGGCAATAGATCATGAGGCAGAAGAGACTTCTTTTAGATTCTTCTGTCTCTGCCTTTTGGGTTTTCAATGTTTATTTCCCCTTTTTATTGCCCCCCTCTATTTCTTTCCATTTATCCTCTAATATTTTCTCCACTACCCAGCATCTTTTTTCTTTGACTCCTGCTGGACTCCCTCTCCTTGTCCACAGACAACTGGGGGCCTGGGCCTTTCTCGCTGGAGGGGAGGAAGGGCAGTGTCTGATGGGTAGCATTCTTTCCTTTTCCTATCCATCTGATTACTTGCCTCTAAGGAAGACTGCCAGAAATATTGGAGTCTGACACTGAGTAATTTGGAGAACTTTCAGACATACGACTTGCTTCTGAACTATTCAGAAAGAGATGACAAGAGAGACACCCAAACTGTTGTCGGCGATCAATGATGCGATCCAAAATGCTATTAAGTCAACAAATTGTTTGCCACACAGTGAGCAAAATAAGTTTTTCCCAATGTCAACAGCCTCGTGCGGCCTCACAGATATTTCATCCAGGGCTAATGATAGATTTTGACTACAAAATCCCCTTCTCTGGTACTCTGGAACACATCCTATTTTGTGCTTTGTATTCTCTCGCTCTGATAAGAAATATTCTAAAATGAAATATATTAACGGAGCACATCTCCTCATGAGGAGAGATGCCACTTCCATAAGAGGACCAGCTCATGACATGCATCTTCAGATGCTCTGAAAGGAACACTCCAAGGTCAGAAGTGAAAAGGAGAGTCTGGTTATAAGAGGCCCCCCTCATCCCCAACATTAGAAGGGAGGAAGTGGCTCTGGCTCCTTAAGGAACAGAAGGATCATCTGTTTTCCTTATCAGAGGCTGCATTAGAGTCAGAGCTAGTAAACAGACTTATTCTCATTCAGATCTCCTCTTGAAGAAAGGGAAGGCAAATTATAAAGGAACAACAAAGAAGAAAAGAGCACTGATAAATTATACGACAAAGTAAGCCTGGACTTTGTGGTTTAAGTGTAAATGAAATGATTTGCTATGGTTAAGAGGTGTTATTAATGAACCCAGGCAGGGACATCACTGTTACTCTTTCTGGGCTTAACCATTGTCCAGATTATATCCGTTACTTTTGGACGTTATTCTAACTCATTCAGCTCTCAGAGAATAAGCCTTCCCTGTGCTAAATTAGCAGTACCTTAATTGAAAAACTATAAGGAAAAAAATTAGGATCTTTTACATGGTGTTTGCATTGTGTTTCAGAAATAAAAAAATGTGTGGAGGAGTCAAGAGGCTCCTTAGAGGACAACATAATTGGATCTTTTCCATTTCTGGTTCATTTTTAGCAATGACAGATCGCATTGGCATAAAAGGAGTCCGGCCCCCATTGATTTTCCTTTTTTCCACAACATTGACCTACAAATGATTATATGCAAGGATTATGTGTATTTTCAATGCTCTCTAGCTGTGTAGCTTTCAGTTATCTATCCTTAGTACAATCACTGAACTGTTCTTTTCATGTATCCCCACCACATACAGTGTACAGTCCAAGCACAAAGCACCGATTTATGGGTGTAGCACTTACTAGATCTGATTCTAGACAATTTACCTATGTTTAGCTGAACACCCCCAGCCACTATTTCCTAACTCCCTCAGAGAATTTTTTTAAAATGGAAATCATATTTAAAAAAAAAATTAGGAGGTGTTTGTAAAGCAATAAGCAATGATAAAAATCATTACTATATACTATACAAAATTATTACTCTATTCTTACTAATTTCTTATTGAAACAAGTAATCTACTGAACTGTCTTCATGAAGAAAGGTAGGTTTGATTCTTCTAACAATTCCAAAATAATGTATATAAGCTCTCACAGGTCCTGTCAACATGCTCTCAAGATGCGCCCACTTTAGTAATCTGTTCTTGTTTCAATATTCCTAGATGCCATGGTTAGCATCCATGTTGATGATAAACTTCCTTTTTGCCCAACTTTCATAAACATACAGTTGTTTCTGTTTTAAAAATATCCTACTGGACTTTTTTTTTTTTTAAATATTTTACTTATTTGACGAGAATGAGAGAGAGAGCACACAAGCAAGAAGAGCGGGAAAGGAAGAAACAGGCTCTCCACTAAGCAGGGAGATTGATGTGGGACTTGATACCAGGACCCTGGGATCATGACCTGAGCTGTAGGAAGATACTTAACTGACTGAGCCACTTAGGCAGCCTCCTACTGGAATTTTATAACCCACTTCCCTTTCCCCATCACATAATAACTAAAGAACCAAATACTTATAACAAATGTCATTTCCAGCAAGTATTTTACACTCTGAACCTCCAAAATTTTATGAGCGTCAGTAAAGTCAGAAGGAGAAGCCAGTTCCTCTGAGACAGGGAGAGGAAGAGAAACAGTGACCTGAGCCAGATTCAGTTAATGCTGTGATGCTGATGTTATTACAAGTAGGTCCAATCCTGAGTCTTGGTTACATCACTATCAGAACCTGAACTATCTGAGGGGGTCAGGTGTAGAGTCTGCTTTGCTAATGTCCCATGGGAGGTGCTAAAGGCATGTGAAAGTTCATGTTCATAATTGCATACACATGTGACTATGTTTATTATTCATGTTTTCCCTTCCTTGGCAAAGAGTGGGAAAAGTCAGCACCCGTGGGGGAAAAATTCCACCCTAATACTTATTCTGTGAAAATCAATTTTATTGGTAGTGTAGAGACCAAGTACAGATGACAATGAAGCAGACTTGGTTTCTCCATTACATTTTAGGACATAAAAGGAGACTTTAGTAAACTATGATATTTGAATGAAATTTAATTGTATTGCTTTTTTGCTGGTCAACTAATATCAGGTGCCTGGAGAGGTCTTGATAAACAAGAGTGTATTCATTCCCACCAAGAAGTAATATATTTTATGAGCATCATAATAGTCAGGGTTTTTCAGAGAAACAGAAACAATAAGATGTCCATATATATAGAAGAGATTTACTATAAGGAATTAGCTCATGGAATTATGGAGGCTGGCAAGTCCAAATTCTTCAGAGTAAACCAGTGAATTGGAGGCCTAAAATAGCCAATGGCTATCCAAAAGATGGCAGGCTGGAGACTCAGGAGGTCCTCTGCTCTCTCTCAAGACAAAGTCTGTTGAAGAACCAAAACGAGCCAATGTTGCAGATGAAGTCTGAACCCCTCTGCTAGAGTACTTTCTCTTGTTCCTCAGGGAGGCAGATCTTTTAGTTTTAGTCAGGCCTTCAACTGCTTGGATAAGCCCACCTACAATCTGCTTTATTCATAGTCCAAAGATTTAAATGTTAATCTCACCCAAAAAAACCCGGAATCATGTTTGACCAAATATCTGAACACCCCATGGCTAGCCAAGTTGACCCATAACATTAAACATCATAGGTGTTTTATATCTATATTAAGTAATATAGAGAGATATTTTGTACAGGGGTGTATTTTACACACACACACACACACATATATGTAAAATGTTCCATAAAACCAAAGATATTCTGTAATATTCTAATATACACTGTAAACAAAATTCAAGAAAAAAGTTCATATGAGGGCACCTAGAATGTTGACTTGTTATTGCCTTTCCTGGCTTGATTTTTTTATTATATGGGATTTCTAAGTAGCCTTCAAATAATGCAGGACATTAACTCACCAATGAATGGTGATCACATCTTAGGATTTCTTAAAAATAACTTCTTTCACATATTAAAAATGAATATACATTATATTGATTCATTTCTACCTTCAAATATGTAGGTATTATCATAAATCTTTGGAACATCCTTTCTGATTAATTTTCTAGTCATTAATTTTATTCATCATGTAGTCTCTTGATGATATTGCCTTTTGCTTCAGCTTCTGGAACAATCATAACTCTCTATACTTTATCTACCTCATATGTTCATTACTTCCTGCAAAGATCGCACAAGTGTTGACAATAAGAGAGATAATTCAACACTTCTAAAAATACATTTGTGATTGCAGAGTTGTCTCTAAGGGATTTATGTTAAATTACAGCTTGACATCGCGTTTAGTGAATTACAAATGGTGTTTCTAATCCTCTTGGACCTCATTTCATAGTGCTTTCCACATCAAAATTGGCCAAATCTGAATGAGGTCAGCAAAATAAAGACCAAAGTGTCATGCAATAGAGTCTGAAACCATAACTTTAAATAACAGGTAATTTATGGAAAATGTTTTCTGTGAACCAATCATGGAGGGCTTTCTTTGATACCTTGAGGATTAGATAATCTCCAGGAATGTCTTTCGGGTCAGTTTCTTTAGTTATTATCTGTTCTCTGTGCTATTAGAGCAAAATTGTAAATGGGCTGTGGCACATTAGAAAGCGCAAGTTGTCCATATTGGGCTGCATGCTCATGGACACAATTCTTTTTTGAGTGAAATTCTAAGACAGGAAGCGACACTCTCTGACCTCTTTCAGACCTGATGCTGAAGGGGCAGCACTTTACACTAACACACCAGGAAGGAGATACTGAACTTGGGGGATGGGGGGCGGGGTGCCTCCACAGAGCAAGTTATCCAGGACTGAAATGGTCAGAATCAGAGGAATCTGGAGTGTTCAGTTCTATTCTCAGTGGCAGCAAGCTGCTTGGGAGGGCTTAGGAGACTCTGGTAAGTTTATGTGAAGATCCAGTCCCAGGCAGAATGGGTATGCCATATCCAGGCTTTCAGATCTGGAAGGATCTGGAGCGTCTACCACTACTTCCAGTTGCATCAAGCAAGGGGCCCCTCATGGGAACATTTAGGTCACAAAGTAGACAGGGACCTTCCTTTAAACATGAGGCCTGCCTGGAAATCTGACCACAATTTGAGGGTTTACTGCTTTGTTTTTCACGTTTCCACATGGCTTTATCCCCCAAATTACACTTAAAACATTATTAAAATAAATAAATCATGAGATCCTGTATATCCAATTTTGGACAACTCTCCTGGCTTTTGTAAGCTTCCAATAACAACAACAACAAAAAAAACCCACTACACATTTAATCCATCACTATTCAAGAATATTCCCATTATGGAGATCAGTGAGAAATTTCATGTTTTCAGAAACTGCACAAGTAAACTGAAAAATAAACTTATGTTTGTTTGTTTTTTTAAAGATTTTATTTATTTATTTGTCAGATAGAGAGAGCAGGAGCTAGCACAGGCAGACAGAGTGGCAGGCAGAGGCAGAGGGAGAAGCAGGCTCCCTGCTGAGCAAGGAGCCCGATGCGGGACTCGATCCCAGGACGCTGGGATCATGACCTGAGCCGAAGGCAGCTGCTTAACCAACTGAGCCACCCAGGCGTCCCTAAACTTATGTTTTTTAAGAAAAAATTATCTTATTCAAAGATTTGGGATATATACACATGTGTTCAGAGTTCACATCATTTATGGTTTATATCCAAGATGGTATAACTTTATAAACATACAACCTAGAATAAATGGTTAGTGTGTTTCCTATAGTTTACCTTTTAAGTAATTTATTATTATTATTATTATTGTCTTTGGTGTTTTTATTATTGATTTTCCTCCCATTGGCAGTTTCCTTGGATGAAAATACAAAAAACTGACCCCTGTTTTCTTCTGCAAGAGCTTAAACTCAATGTGAAAAGCTATTAAAACATGCACTTATCTAACTATCGTATTTTGTTTTTGCTCCAGAAAAACAAGCTGGAAACATTAATTTTTTTCACCCTAAATTGAGTTTTCATTTTCTTTTCCACTCAGTGGTGTCTCCCTTTTCTCCATTAAGACCCTATGAATTTAAAAATCATGCTAATTCTGTGTGGAATAAGAGACAGCTTTCCAGGAACTAATAAGCAGACAAGATGGGGATGCCTCTGTCTCTTTAACCAGATATGGGTCCCCATTTTCATTTCTAATTGCCTGTAAAAAGTGCAGATATTTGTTGCAAACTGATATTCTTGTCCTGTCATCAGGCCCCCATTTATTTACTGACTTGGCCTCATCCAGGAGAGGCTGTGAATGGATATTTTACAAGTGAAAAAGAAATACAGATAGTTAGCATGGGGGAAAATAAAATGATGTGTACTAGAAACATAGACATAAGGATGCACTAGTAAGGAGAAGGCAGGTCTTAGATGAATTTTTAAAGCCAAGAATCAAGTCATTCCCAAGAAAGGTTTTTTAAAACATAATTGCTTTGTGTATTTCCTTACAAACCAAGAGTTCTCTGTAAGGATTTTTAATATGATTGATTTACATGTAAAGTTGCTTTTATTTGCTCATTTACATGCAAGGCCTTGGTGCTAAGGAGGATAAACAGATAAACATATTAAAGAATAACAAAGTTTAACCTGATAGCTCAGACTAACAGGAGCCCTCGGATTCTCCAGACGGTAGTAAGAGATGTTGACCTAAAACAGGCCACAGTTCAGGAACAAAGAGAGAAGAATTATAACATAGAACATAGACTAGACAGCTATATGAGGATTGTCTCATGTCTTGTGCCAGTTGGTTTCAAAGAAAAAAAGAACATTGAGGGAACAGTATTATATAGTCCTTTCATTAATGAATCTCATTTATCCATCTCAATCTATTCCCCCCAATTTTAAAGTCCATACATCTATGTATGTAAATATGTATCTATATGTGTGTCTATGAATGTATGCATGTATCAATCGTCTCTAACATCTATCTATATACTAACTATACATTTTGGTTTGGCATCTTTTTGAGAGTTTAGCAATTCACTTATCATTATTCTGTGAAAATAGCACTTCACTTTAACAGGCCTACACATGTACTGGTTAACCAATTAGTGTCCCCTTCTTACTGTGTTCCAGAGTAAAGTACAGAGATCCACACTGCTTACCTAGGTTTCTTAATACATAAGTGAAATTTTTAAAAGGTGAGATACCTAGTTAAAAATCAACTAGACTATGATCCTACTGAAAGCAAGACTTCCTTTTGCAAAATCTCTTTCTTCTGCGTAAACAAATTTTAGCTAAAAGTAAAACTTGCCATGCAAAATCCTTTGCCTTGTTAAACTATATTCCCTTAAAAAATGTAAAGGAATAAGAAATACTTGTAAGAAATAGTCAAATGGTAGGATGACCTACGGAGGTTTAAAAATTATCATACCAAGAAACGACTTTGATTTTATAAAATTAATCTGTGAATCTAAAGACTAAGAAGCAATTGTGTATCTCCATATGAACTAAGTTCAATGATCCTTGAGAAATGTCCCTTTGAGCGTGACCTCAAAGAGCTAAAGATTTCATGTTTATCTTTAGTTTGAGACAATTTGATAGTGATGCACTTTATGGAGGCTTTCTCCATTGTTTCTTCTACTTGGGGTTTGTTGAGCTTCGAATGTTTTTTAATTTATGTTTTTCCTCAAATTTAAACATTTTTGGTCACTGTTTCTTTGCCATTCCATCCTTTTAGGACCTTGAGCTGGCCCACACCTCCATGATGAACTGTTCATTTTTTTCAAGTCTCTTTTCTCCTTTGTGTTTTGTTTTAAATGATTTCTATTTGCAATCAGGTTCAGCCATCTTCTACAATGTCAAAGCTAACATTATTGCATCTTATGTGCTTTTTGATCTTCAGGAGTTCAAGTTGGATCTCTTTAATATCTTCCACATCTGTAATGATCATGCTCAGTCTTTCCCCTAGTTTCTTGAACATATGGGACAACAACGGTAACAAGTGTTTTATGTCCTTGTCTATTAGTGCTGTTATCTGTGTTATTTCTTGGCCTGTGTTGACTGGTTTCTTTTTCCTCATTACAGGTTATATTTTCCAGCGAATTTCCATGCCTAGCAATATTTGATTAGGTAGCAGACACTGTGAACTTCACCTTGTTGCTTCTGGACATTTATATACTTTTATAAATAACCCAGGTTTGGTTATATGACTCAGTTATTTGGAAATATTTTGAACATTTTGGGTCTTTCTTTAGAGCTTTGTTAGGTGGGGCCAGAGCAGCATTTAGACTAGGACTGATTTTGCCCCACTACTAAGGCAAACATTTGTGAGGGCTCTAGCTCATGAATGACGAGGTTTTTCTCTCTGGCTGGTGGCAACAGGCACTGCTTCCAGCCCCATGTGAGCTTCAAGTACTGTTCCCTTTATTCACTTATAATAGTTCTTTCTCCAGTGTATGGTAGTTTCCTCACACACAAGCCTGAATCAGTACCCCACTGAAGACTCCAGAGGGATCCTTTTCAGAACTCTGGAGCATCCTTTCTATACAGCTGTCTCCTCTCTAACACCCTACCCTGAGAACCCTAGCCGTATCAGCATCTGCAGACTCAGCTTTGTATCCTCCCCGGGAGTTAAGCTTCCCTACCCCTGCTCTGTTATGGAACCTAGACTGGCTTTGGGAGTGCTCTCCAAGCAGTCAGCTGGAGCAGCGTAGGTCTCTTCTCTGCTTCCAGTTGCTCAGAGATCGCCGTATAGGACCAGCTCTTGAGTCTTGAAAATCACTATTTCATATGTTTTCTATGGTTTTGTGGTGTTTCAGATGGGAGGATAAATTCGATCCCTGCTATTCCATCTTGGCCAGAACCAGAAGCCTTTCTAGGAACTTAGAATCTTGCTGTGGATGAGTTTCCAAAGATGAATTAAAGAAAACATACAGAATAACACATCAGTAAGTGTTAAACTGTGTGCATGACCCTTATTGCTCTGGGAAATTAAGTTTAAAGGAAAATTTCAGTTCAAGTAATAACTGCCTGAAGTTTATTGAATATCTGATAACAGAGCATGCTTTATATTTCCAATAAGGAATAAATGGGAGGATTGGACAAAAAATTGTAACTGGGTGGTTTGGATAGAGATAAGAAGTGAACGCCGTTAGCAAACGAATTTATCTGGTGTTAAAATTTGTAGTGTCTGCTCTTACTATTTTAAAGACAAAGACACAAACTACATTGTACTCATCTATTCATTTGTTCTTCGATGCAATCAAATATTTATTGAATATTATCATACATGCCATAGACTATAAACTGGGAAATGGCTATGTGTAATAATGGATGAGGCAAGCTTTTTAAGCCCAACTCATACAGGAGAAATGTATACACAAATATTCATTAAAAAAACAATTACTCTAATACAAGTTTATGCCAGATGGCATGGAACCAAGATATATACAGAAAAGAGCCATTTATTCCCTCTGCAGGTGAGGATAGGAAATCAGGATAATTTTCAGAGGCAAGGTGATATTTAAGCTGCATTTTGAAAAGTATTTGAAAAGTTGCCAGGTAGAATGCTGTGAGAAAAAGAGAGCTCACTCTAAACATAAAAACAAGACTGGCTCACAATGTGTGGGACCCAGTGTAAAATGAAAATGCACTCCTCTTGCTCAAAACTCATTGAGAATTTCAAAACAGAAATGGCAGAGAATTAAATCAAGTGTGGGGCCCCCTTTGAATGCAGGGACCTGAGACTGCACAGGTCACAGGCCCCGGCAGCTGCTGTTTATGTCTAGAGCATAGGTTATATGGTAGTGGAAAGCTCAGAGATGCCTGGAAAGAAGTACAACACAGGGAGGGGTCGGGGTGGTTCAACTGAGACCATGCCAGAGAAAAGGGAAGTTGATGGAAAATCTTCAAAAATTTCTTTCGAAAAAGCAACTGCTCTTAGTTTAGTAGATTTTTCCTATTATTTTTCTAGTTTCTGTTTCATTTCTTTGCTACTCTTTATTATTTGCTTCTTTCTGCTAAATGTGGTCTTAGCTTGTCCTTTTTTAAAAAAAAAAGATTTTATTTATTTATTTGATAGACAGAGGTCTCAAGTAAGGGGGAGAGGCAGGCAGAGAGAGAAAGAGAGAGAGGAGGAAGCAGGCTCCTCGTTGAGCAGAGAGCCTGATGTGGGGCTCGATCCCAGGACTCTGGGATCATGACCCGAGCTGAAGGCAGAGGCTTTAGCCCACTGAGCCACCCAGGCACCCTGTCCTTCTTTCCCTAGTGCCTTGAGGTATAAAGTTAGGTTGTATCTTTGAGATCTTCCTTTTTAGATAAATTAAAATTATGTAGAAATAAACAATTTTACTACTAACCTCACAGCATCTCTGGCTGCAAGTACAAAATAAGCAGTGCCACCCAGTAAGTCCACATGGCATAGTATTTCAAAACGTGATCACAAAACACTATCTTTCATTCTACATGCCTTCTGCAGTAGAACTTGATCTCTCCTTTCATCAAGAAGTGGAGTCTTTTCCTCCTTCCCTTGAACAAAGGCTGGCTCAGTCATTGGGTTTGACCAATAAAATATGGCAAAATTGACCGTGCATGGCCTCATTTAAGAGGACTTGCAGATTCCATTTTGTGTTCTTGGAACAACTCTCTCTTGGAACTCTTTTAGTGCCCTCAAGAGACCAAGTTCACTATGAAGATGAGGTTCACGGAAAAAAGGGAGGTGCCAGATATGTAAATAAAGCTTTATTAGACCTCTGAGCCCAGCTACCCTGGATGTGGATGAATAAGGAAACTCAGCCCACACTGGGGTGAAAAAGCACCCACCTGATTCCTGGCAGAATTCCAGACTCATTGGCTTATGAGAAATAATTAATTATTGTTGCTTTGAGCCAATCATTTTGGGGGGTGATTCATTATATACCAACAGAGAATTGAAACAGAAATCTGCCTGGGGATATAAAACATGAAGTATCATTACATCTAATCTTCTCATGTTTTCTTCAGAAAGCAATAGAGTTTAAAACATATTATTAATTACTCTTAAAGTGTTAGAAATTATTATAAGGAATAATAACTATTACCTGTTTTTGCTGTTCTTTTTAGATCCGCCTCTAACTTTTTAGAAAGCACGCGAAACGTAAGTAGTATTGGTAAACACCTCGAACAAGACATTAATAATGCAAACACATACTGAGGAATAACAGAATGAAACCGCTATATATGGAATTTTTGACTGTTCACTATAACTAGGCAGACTGTGTATCAATGTTCCACAGAAGTCAACTGTGTGAACATCACTGACAGATGTGATCTTTGTTCACCTAAATACAATGAACATGGCTCAGTGTTGATAGGATAGTGCAGTCTCTCAATCACCACTGATTGCAATCTGTAATCTGACAGATTTTACATCACTGTCAACTAAAGCATCACCATTTTAAAAGGCATATCAGCCAGCTTACTATTAGGGACATTTGTGAAATGTGCAAAAATCTGTCTATGGTATCACCTGAAACACCTTTCACTGTTCACCACCTGGGTCTTCCAGTTCCAGAGCAAGATGGAGATGACACACATACCATTTATGCTGCTGAATGCAACTCAGATCCTTGATATTCTAAACTAAACACATGTAAGAAGACTGAAAATTAGAGAGGAGACAAGCTGGTTGGAGCCAGTGAGATTTAAGGAACATGGCAGTGAATTCCATTGGTTTTCTTTTTGCCTCACATATCCCAGACTGCTTGCTGGAGAAGCCAGCAACCCAAAACCACCAATGGACACAGTGCAAAAAAAAAAAAAAAAAAGCCCCCCAAAGTCAGCCTTCTACAATAAACATCTCTTCTAGCAAAACACTTAAGAAGAAATTCACTCCCACCTCATCAAATGGGAAGTCTGTACTCCCACCTGCACCAGGCTCTTAGCAGTCATGTCCAGCCTCTTCCCCTCTCAATGTAGAAAATTTAGAGAATGTTCAGAGTCTTATAACAATATCCCAAAATGACTAGGATAATATCACAATCACTCATTACAACAAGAACCAGGGCAATTTCTACTTAAATAATACAACTGGCAGTTGCCAACACTAACATGATACCTAACAGGGAATTGTGTGACAAAGATTTCAAAGTAGTTATCATAAAAATGGATTCAGTAAGTAATTATGAAGATTCTTGAAGCAAACAAAAGAACAGAAAGTCTCAGCAAAGATACAGAAGATCTAAAGAAACAAACAGACGTTTTAGAACTAAAAAGTACCATAAAGGAAGCCAAAAATTCAGAGGATGAATTCAAGAGCAGAACATAAAGGACAGAGGAAAGAATCTGTGAATTAGAAGACAGAACAATACAAATGACCCAACCTGAATAACAGAAGGAAAATAGACTAGGAAAAAGGGAAAGGAACAGAGTCTCAGGGACTCATGAGACTATAACAAAAGACCTACATGCAGGTCATCAGAGTCCCAGAAAAAGAGATGAAAGAGGGTAGAGTTAAAGATTATTTTTTCCAAGAAAATGGCTGAAAAGGACTTTGAGGGATTTAACAATTTCTACTTCCAGGAGACTGCCATAGTTACTATGTTTATGGCTGAGGAGTAGTGGTCACTTTGACTATAAAAGGAAGCTAAGGGAAACATTTGTGATGACAGAATAATTCTTTATCTTGATTACACTGGTGGTTATGTGCATCTACACATATGGAAGATATTATACACATTGTACCAATGTCAATTCACTGTACTGTAGTTTCATAAGACATAGCCATTGCCACAAACTAGTTGAGAGGTACATTTGGCCTCTTTGTATGATATTTACAACTTTCTGTGGATTTACAATTAAAAATATAAGGATCCTATGTTCTCTGTCCCTCTCCTAAGACTGCAAAAGAGTACAGGGAAAATAATTTTGAGCTGGAAGTCAGAAGACTCAGTTGCAGTTGCCACTGTGTGGGATGTCATTCTGGAAAAGTATATCATTTTGGAGAACTGTCATGACTATCTGTGCTTTGTTCCCTTAACTGTGAAGAAAGGGACAAGAAAAGGTTTCTGATGCCTCTAATTCAATGATTTGAAAAACTGGTCAAAATTAACAGTCATACTGTATGATCTCACTATGATCACTGAATACGTGTAGGTAGCATAATGAATTTGCCTACTTAGTCATTATTATTTTAAGACACTTCACAGGAACTTGTGGGTTAAGTTAAGGCTATATAGGGAGTGTCCTGTCCACAGAGTTATTTACACTCTGAGTGACTTTCTAACTATTGCTCAATTTTGGAAGCCAACACTATTTCAAAAAAAAGTCACGAATCTATAGCCCCATTTTACTTAGAGGTGTGTATTAGGATGTAAATTCAAAACTCCAAGAATTTAGAAAAAAACAGGAACAAATGCATGAGGAACTTAAAAGACAGAATTGGTTTTCTGATATGATTCAATTTAAATCCCCAGGATAACAAGCAAACCACATTGATACTCTTTTATCATAAAGAACCCATTTGGGGATGTTTATTAACTCTAACAGTCTTCTGCTTGGCATTTGAAACTATTAAAATAAACACTCCTGTGATTATTGCAATTTGAAATATTACGTTGTCAAGCTGGTAAACCTGAATTTATAGCACAGGCGTTAATGAGGCATGAAAACTTTTCCAACCTGATTTGCAGTTGCAAGATTTTCATATCTTATAGCAGTCTAACTTTTTTCTTAAGTTTACATAATGCCAAAGAAAAGAACACTTTGTCTTTGCCAGTATATGCTTTATATTAGATCATCAAAATAATAACAATTCAGGGGATGATCTGAAAATAGTAAATTGGTTCTAGAATAAATAGAACACAACAGGGAAAACTAAAGTCTTGTGATCTCTAAAGTGCCTTTCATAACCGGCAAAAATTAATGCAGTTGCTAATATCCAACCTCAGGAATGCACATCCCTTCCCCTAAAATGAAGTAAGAATAGAGTCAGCCTTTGAGACAATAAAATATCTCTTCTCCTTCACTGAAGCTATAGTCTTGGCATAATTGTGCTGTGGCATATACTCTCAATTAAGCAATAAAAGTTAAGCCCACAGCAACATTTAAAATCATGTTAACACATTTGTTCCCAAATGTTAGATTCAGCATAAATCTAACAGAGTACATTATTTAAAATCTGACTTGAATAACATAAGAAGACCGATTTCCTTAGCCAAGTTGACAAGTCCATTTATAAAATATTGTCTTTAACTCTTTAAAATATATGGCTTTTAAAGCTAAGTCAAAAATAAAATAGAGGCACATGGGTGGTTCAGTTGGTTAAGCATCTACTTATGGCTCAGGTCACAATCCCAGGGTCCCCACACTGGGGATCTCTGGGGGAAATCCCTGCTCAGTGGGGAGCCTGTTTCTCCCTCTCCTTCTGCCTCTACCCTTGACTCATATTCTTGCTCACTCTGTTCTCTCTCTCCCTCAAATAAATAAATAAATCTAAAAAACAAATTAAAAAACAAAATAAAATAAAAATGTGATCTTTATACATTGGAACTATAGTTAATGAACACTTGAAAATATTATATGTCTAATGTTAATATGCTATATACAGAGTTGAACTTGGGTCAAATTTTGCAAGCAGTCTACTTCCATAGTCAGAATCTCTTGGGCTTTTCCAAGGTATAAAACAATAAAAGCAATGAGATGTTTTGTTGAGCTAGGGCAAGACTCATGGGTGAGTGTACTGTGTATTTCAACTGGATTTCTCTGCAGGGATCTAAATCAGAACCTTCAAAAGTTGCTCAAGTGTTCTGTGCATTACTAAATATTCAGAGTTAAAAATAAATCTGCATGTGATAAAACCCACTTGAGAGCTGCCTTCACCAACTTCTCACTGTTTCAGTGTCTCACACGTTCTGTTTCATTTTTTCCCCCTAAAACCAATTGGCCTTTTCTTTAGCTCAGTGACCACTGAGGCCAATAATGGGGATTTGTTTTTAAGAGTAAATGCTCACTGATGTGAGTCCGAAGCCATCATGTTCTCAAGAAAGCACCAGCGTGCTTGCAAATACAATTTCTTCTTTCTTCTTTCCTGCCACATCCTCAGCCTTGTGCATTGGAGAAAGGAGTTTCTAGACTGTAGTTTACACAGGAGATTTCGCTAGATAATTTTGACCGAGTGAAATATTAAAATGTGCACAGCCACCATCCTCTCTGAATTGGTTTAGCCCTTGATAATAACTTAGCAACTGCCACCAAGACCGTGTGCTGGTTTCCAACATGCTTCCCGTACTGTACTGTGCCATAATGACCATGATTATTACTAAACCATAATATTTTTATTTAAACAAAAGCGCTTTATGCCCATGTAACCTCATGATTCCAGGCTCAATTCTTTGGGGGCAATCCTGCCTTTGGCAATCTTTCTCAATTTACATGCAAGATCAATTAATTTAGCAAGAAGGATCTATGACTCTTTCCTGCTCTCAAGTCAAAGTGGTTTTTGCTTTGCACCATGTACCAATCAGCAAGAAGCAACTTTGCAATTTTACCAAAAATAATCCCATTACCTGAAGGATATTTTAGAGAAAAGATTTCCTAGAGGTTCCCAACAATAAATTTTCTACACAAGACACTAGAATTCTATTTAAAAAGAAAAGCAGCAATAGATAATTGTAATAACTTCAAGTTAACCTAGCATTTACAAAATACTCTTACTATCATTCCTGCTATAAAGTGGACTTTTAGTAAATGTTATTTGCAGACTAACTCATTCTTTCTTCTTTCCTCCTTCCTCCGCTTTCCTCTCTTACACACTATCTTTATTTAACCCAGATTTCAGAAATGCTAATGTGAAAATTGAATATTCACAAATTCTCCAGATAATGTGAACGCACAAACAACAAGAAAGGAAACTTTCAGAGAGCAACACATGCACACACCTGTACTCACAACCCTCCCTTCAGTTATTTGATTCCCTAATGGGAAAAAGATTTCTTATCTCGAACAATTAAAAAGCTCTCTATCCCGTACTTTAGTCTGCCAGCGATCTGGAAAACCTTCCTGAAAATTCTTTTGTTCCCTCATATAGAGCTGCTTACTCTTGGTTTATATTATATATTCTATTTCAATAATTAAAATGTTATCATGTCTCAATGGGAAGCAAGTATTCCTAGACAGCGAAAAGCATTTTGGTCTCAATTACACTGCTTTTTGCCAAATTTTCCATGTATACAGTGGGTACTCAATATGTGATTACTTGACTTGATTTACTGTAAATTGCTCAATTTACAGTTGAAAACATTTGACATTAAGCATGATTACAGTATGTATGTCAATATTTATTACAATAATCTCAGTTATACTCACGCTACATGGAAAGGGATAAGTTGAACTTGGCTTATGATCTATTTCTCTCCCAGGAGGAAAAACTTTGGTCACTCCACTATAAAATCTAACCCTTTCTGGTAAATTTACTAATATTTGCCTCGAGGAAATTTCTTATTTATGAAATTAGTTTAGCAGACTGTCCCTGGTATAGGATCACTATGGTAAATACATTTAGAATCTATAGATTTATGAGGCATAGGTCCTTGGAAAATGCCATATTATCCTTGAATGATTTCAGTGTAGAGCACATGTGTTTCCTAACACTTCTCACTATGGGAGGTGACCAGAAATATTCACTGAGATAGTTCATCTATTACTTTGGTCCAAGAAATGGGTCCAATGTAGAGAAGAAGGACCTGGAATCCATACGGGACATCTCTGTATTGCTTGTATCCTTTCAATTTTTAGTAAAGCTTGCTATTAGGTAAGTTTCTGATGCATGTAAGTCTGGTTCATTTGGCTGAGTGGGAAAAAAAAGGAATAATGCCAAGTAATCAGACAGCACTAAGGATAGTGTTTTCTATTGAAAAATGGATATGGATTAATTTTCCACAAATTCATATTCAGCAAACATTCACTAAACACCAACACAGTGGATGATACTAGGCATACTCACATACATTATTGGTTTAATTCAGCTTGATGTTCAAAACAACCATGAAACAACTATGAAGTGGCTTGTATATTCTCAATTAACAAATGAGAAAATTGAGGCACAGAGGAGTTAGATGGCTTATGGAAGGCGCACCACTGACAGAGCTGGCATGCTAACTTCTTTTGCCTTCAAGGCCAGATGTCTTGATTTTTCAAAAACGACGGGAATCAGATAAACCTGAATATAAAACATGGCTCTGTTACTTACTAAATTTAGGGGTTCATCAATTTTCCAAACAACACTGCTTTTGTTTGTAAAGTGGCAATGTTACTAATATCATTAATGTTATATACTAGTTTTTAGATGGATCCAATGAGTTAATATTTTAAAAAGGTCAGATACTAAGGCTCCCAGAAATCATTATGTTGTTGTCCTTATTTCTCATGCCGAGTCCCAGTAGCAGTCCTGAAATCTCTAAACAGGGAGGCCTAAACATAGCAATTTGAATGGAAAGGAGGAGGGGAGAGCAGGCGCACTGCTTGAAACTGCCTTTTTGTTTGTTTGTTTTGTTTTGTTTTCCTAAACAAGGTTATGAAATTTCCACTGACCCCAACCAGGGAAAACTGGTGGTAAAATATAATAATTTTTAGTCAAGGCAGCAGGGGAAAGATGGTGGTAGAATTTAAACACTGAATTCAGGATCCTCAAAAATTCACTGTCTTCTTATTTTTAATGAAAACAGACTATCAAAATGACAAGCCATGGATTAGGAGTGCACATTGGAAAACACCATGAACTCGTCGGATCCAGAGAGGAGGAATGCTAAGAGCTCACACTCACCTCCATGGTCCCTAGGCCCCAGGCGTAACTTGCTGGAACATGGGAGGCTGCATCCCGTGAGCATGTCAGATCAGAGAGGGGGAGGTGTGCTGCGCTGGGGTAGTGTAACACCACAAAATGGTGGGTGGGGTGGGCAGAGACTAAAGGAGGCATCATGCTCACAGGCTATTTCCATTCTATTGCTCATAGGCTATTTCTCTATATCCTCCCCCTCATCAAGATGAACCACTCACTTGAGTTGGAGGTGAGATGCCTTGAAGAGGTAACAATTCAACACAGGAAGCTTTTGGCCTATTGAGCTTCATTGTGAGGCAAAGGGCCCGTAGGGTCAAGGTTCTGAAGAAGGTGTTACACACACACACACACACCCCAAATGGATTCTGAGAACTTCCCCTAGTTTTCTCTATCCCATTCATACCTGTCTCACAACTAACACACAGAATAGGTGGAAATAGAAACCTACTCTTAGGTACATCATAGAAAATTCTAAGTAAACAAGACGGAAACAGTCTAAAAGCTCCCAGAAACATGCAGCAAAGGAACAAGGAGATCACATGGACATTAGATGTCCTGCATGCAAGTAGATAAAGGGTTAACCCTTCCAAATGTCCAGGGAAAAGAACCTGTGGTTCATAATTTTATATGTAGCTATTTCACCACTTAAAAGTAAGGATAAAATTAATATATTTTTAGGCACTAGGATTTCAAAAGTTTTGCTATACACAGATATATATAACAAATGGTATTTGAAAATATCCTCAGAGAAAGTACTATAGTAAGAGAAGAAATTATTCCAGAAGAATGAGTAAGAAGGCACAATACATGATGGTTATGCAAATATATTAAGATGTTTGTTATGTTTTGAGGGAATATGATGCACTATCAATTTTACAGCAAAGATGGGAAATATTAGTATCATTACCTTTTCTTTTGTTTCTTCTATAACTCCTCTTAGAAAGGAGGCGTTACAGTAAAAACCAATAAACCTCTGATAATCTCTCCCTTTTCTGTTTCCTTTTCTTCTGGCTGGAGACAAGGAATTGAGGGGAGCAGACACAAGTCTCAGTGGCAAGAGAATACACAGAATTGCTCTGTGACTCTTTCTCAGGTAGGGTCTTTGAGAAGTGGAAAAAACTCAGAGAAGGTTGGGAGATTAAAGAGCCAGGAGGATGATCTTCCCCAGGGAGTAGTAAGTAGTAGACCCCAGGGAGTCAGCAAGACCTTAAAGAAAGACTTGCTGGGTTTCTCTTGTAGATACTCACATCCAGTGTTAGGGAAAACAGAGGATGGTGTCCATGCCCACACATGTAACCATCAGCAGAGAGCACCATGATAAATGCAGACGGGCAGGAAAGTCTATGAGAGAATCTGCAATTGAGGATCATATAGATTGACGGACCTTTCAGGGTACACCTAGAGAGATGATTCGATGACAGCAAGGATATTAACTGTCCAGCAATATGTAAGTCCTCTGAGACTCAGTAACAATCCCAAGAAAAACACTTATTTTGCCAACCCAGAAGAATAGGGTTGGAGATAGTTCTTAAGCTGACTTCTAGATAAAGGTTTTGAACAGCTATTTTTTTTTTTTTAACTGAAAGGTATACCCATTACATATGGTTATAGTTTTAATTTACAGTTTTTATACCAACAAGGTTTAAATAAAGGTCTAAAACATTATTGAATCTTTATCTTAAGATCACCTCTTTGCTCCCTACAAATTATTCACTGCGTGAGTCAGTGAAATACATCTAAATTTCTGGCCCTTATTTTAGAAGTCCAGGACAAGGTGTCAATGTAACCTTTTGATTTACATCCAGTGGGAACTAAAATGAATTGGGGGACATTCCAAGCACCTTAGATATTTGATAATGGGGATGATGCTTCACTGAACTGGCATCTCCCCATCTCAAATTCTAAAACTGAGGGGCACACCTGGGTGGCTCAGTGGATTAAAGCCTCTGCCTTGGGCTCAGGTCATGATCTCAAGGTCCTGGGATCCAGCCCCGCATGGGGCTCTCTGCTCAGCAGGAGCCTGCTTCCTCCTCTCTCTGCCTGCCTCTCTGCCTACTTGTGAATAAATAAATAAATAAATTCTAAAACTGAGTTTTTCATTTAACTGGATAAGCAATTGATATGAAATAGTCATGATAACAAAACAGAAAATATGTATCTACTTACATTACCTTAAATGAGGCATGGGCTCTTCAGGATCGTTAATATTTTGAAGGATTTGGTATTAAGTCTGGTATTAGTTATTAAATTTGGTATTAAGTAGCTTTAAATCTCTCACCAGTGAGCATTAAACAATGTGCAATTGTGAAATATTTACAGAAATACTGTTTTGGTGGGAAGCTAAGTACTAATGTTCCCCAGAGATTCTGATGTAAGATGAACATACACACACAGACTATCTAACGAGTGTGACTTTCAATCCCTCCATCTTCTCTTCAGGCAAAAGACATGCCCATCCAGTTCATTAAATGTCACCCTATATTATTATTTCACAGTCATTGTCTAAGGGCTCTCATTATACCCTTTAGATTTTAAATTGAATGTCAAATAGAATTTGGGTAAGAGAAAAGATCAAGAGTTTCTTGTGAGAAAAGTTCATGGATAAGTTTCATACTTCTCATATAGTTTATTAAATATTAAGTTTAACAAATTTTAACTGGCCACACTTTAAAATGAAAAAAAAAAAAAGAGTCACTTTTACATTTATTTTTACTCCACCAAGCTTCATACTACTAAGGTCCATGTTTTCAAAATTAATCCAGTGAGGCAACTAGTTGGGCAAATTCTAATACAGCTATGTTAACAACAGGACAGAGTATTTGAATGTGAGATTATCCCATAAATCCAGAACATATGCTTAGTATACATGCAATACCAGGAAAGATGATTTTTTAAATAACCCCTCCAAAGCAGGCAAGTAAATTGGAACCTATATGACTAGGAAAACAGTCATACTGATTTTAAATAAATGGAAGGAAAAAGGACATTCCCATTTGTGGTGAGCTACAGAACATGTGTGAGCTATGAACACGAAGACACAGATAGACAGTAAATGCTGCCGGAGTTGTGTTTGGAAACGCTTAGAGATGTGGGGTGAGTTAATGAAATTAGGTCTGGACTGGACATGTGATTTTCAAATCTTCTACTTGGAAGTCATGGTGGAAGGTTAGGGAGCAGATGTGACATTAGAGAGAGAGAAAACAAAACAAAAGGTAAATGAGTTCCTTGATGAATATTGGTACTTAAAGGAAGAAGTTAAAGCCTGACATTGGGTCTAAAACTGATAGGAGAATGAAAGATTATGCAACTTTTATTTTTATATCAAGGAAATCAGTGATGAATACATCAAAAGGCAATCCACTAAATACTTTAGCAAGCATAATATATGGAAGAAAAGATAGTGTAATACTGGTATATGGCCTTGAAATTAAAGAGAAAGTTTTTAAAAGATTAATTACCTTAAGCACTGAAAATGTAAGGAAGAGATAAATATTCTCTTCTCTAAGCAGAAATGGGCTCTCTGGGGAAAAAAAAAGGTATTAATGGCAGGAACTTCGGTCATCAGAGTTGGTACTGTATTACTTTGAATAAATGATCCAAAAATATAATGAAATACCAAAGATTATAGGTTATCTCACATTATTTTTGAAAACACAGTGTCAAGCTAACATGAATACACCAGCAGAACAGCTTGTGAGTATATGTGAACAGACTGAAGAGCAGTAGTAATTTTAGAGGAATAGGAAGACTACACATCAGATGACAGACTATCGTCATCACATTTCTACCCAAAAGAGAGAACCAGGAAGAAAAATGAACTCCTACTTTCCCAGCGTTCGCCAGTATCCGGTCCAAATTTTTAGAGTTACCATTATTTTAGAGTTTTAGAGTTAGAGTTTGTTTAGCAACAAAAGCTCAAAAGAAAAACATCTCTTACTCCTCTATAATATTGTTAAGACATTTGTTAAAAAGGGGGGGGGCCTTGCACCTGAATTATCAGAAAACTCAGGACAACCCAGAAAATAACTACGAAATCCATCAAATATTTGGACCACTACAAGAGGATCTTTGGTTATTACTGCTGTTATTTTAAGGAGAATAACCTACACTTTCTGAAAAGGTGAGGGATAAGGCAAGATGTGTTTACAATGCACAGTAATAAAAGGAAATATAAACACGGCCACAAATTTCCCATTTATTATAAATACGTATCCCCAAACCCTGAAAGTAATACTTGGCAAACAAAAGAAAGTGTTTCACTCTCTTACCCTGTGGACAGTAAACCTCAAATTGCTTGATCCCATACTGTGAAACAAGATGATAACCTAAGTACAGTGAAGAAGCATTTAAAATCAGCGTTTTACAAACTGTGCTCCACAGAACACCAGATCAAAAGGATATGGATAGATTCTGGGAGGAAAATAGGTTTCTACAGTCAAGTAAGTTTGGGATATAACACACAATGAAGAGTTCCCTTTACTATAGGGCTTCTAAAGCTCTTATTATATAATATGCATTATATGATCACTATAAGCTAGGTCAATATAGGTCAATATATGCTAGATTATATCTTGATAATGAACCTTGAACTCTAGTGGCTCAACACAATAAAGGGTAATTTACCATTCACACTACATGCCCATCAAGCATGCCCACAGGATAGCAGTGATGCTCAGTCCACAGAAACCCCTGGCCAGTGGAGGTACCACCATCTTGAACTACCTATAACATGGGGCTTCCTCCATTACCACAGGAAGAAAAGGGAAACAAAGAAACAACAGAACAAAACAGAGATTGACACCTAGCTCACGAGTCTTCCAATGTCTTATTGTGAAATTCACTTCCCCCTGCTCACACTTTACTGGTTGTAACTGGTCACATAGGCCAGAACCCTGTGGGACTAGAAAATATAAAGAAGCAAGCTTATGTTTTGGTGAGCATTAGTTATCTTTGCTCCAGTGTCCAAAAGGGAATTTTAAAATGCAGCATTTCCCCAACTCATGTGAGTATAGAATTGTTTTTTAGTGTTGTCTTTTATAGAATTAAATGTCAATGAAACACAATTTGGGAAATACCAACTTAAATAAGCTTTTGCTTGATAAGAAGGAATTTAAGCAATGTTACTTAATTCAACTATAGTATTTTGATACAAACACAATGAAGAATTATAAAAAGATGCCAAAATTAGAGATGAAATATTGGGCACCATCAAATATAGTTTTGATTCAATATGGCAGTTGCTATAATATTCTGTGTTAGTATACAACTCATGCATACACACAGGAGCTGTTCCTACATCTCTGAAGGAGTAGTCTTGCTGTTTGGAAGTTTAATACAGGGATTCTTTTCCTTCTGGTATTCCTACAATGTTAGTGTTAACAATGCCAGCCTTTGATATTTCTTGTCAGAAGGGAAGTCAGCTTAGCCCCTTGTTGCATTATATTTCCATTCTTTAATAGCACGGAATAACGTGCATATATTTAATGCTCCAAAGAGCTCATATACCAAGCACTTTATACTGCACTGTTTAAGAAATTCCATAAACTACTTTATAGTACATATTTCAAAGTCAAAGTTGGATTCTGAAAAATAGCTATTAAGTTTCAGAAGTTTCCATTTTCAGTACACAATCTTCCTAGTGTTTTATGTTTTCTCTAAAGTGGGTGCTTTGGGGGATTTTTGTTTGTTTGTCTGTCTTAGCATCCCTGCAAAGAGTTTTCATTTTGCTTTTTTCCATCTATTGAGTTGTAGTAAACATTCTGAATTATTCTAAATTGGAAGGATTTTCTTTTAGTCTGCTTATTCTGATTATTTAGGTTCCTATTTCTCTTTAAAATAAAATTATTATCGTATATATTAAATGCAGAATATAGATCAACACAAAACTTTTCAGAATACATGCGTTGCTTCCAAATACACCATGTCAAAAACTATGAGTCCACGATTTTATGGTTACTGGTGCCACACGTATAGTCTCATCTTACCAGTGTTAGTAATTAACCGATTATTATTCAAATTCTCTGCGCATATGTGCCAAATAATATCAACAGTATAAGAGCATATCTATTTTGCAGACATTGTTTAATACGTAAACTAACTCAAGAATTACTAATTTACAAAAAGGGACTAAGGAAATTTTACTCACTTTCTCGCCACAAACATAAAACTTCCAAAGTATTATTTCTGACATAGACTTGTGGTTTATGCTATGCAGGAGTCTACTTATGAGGGGCGCCTGGGTGGCTCAGTGGGTTAAGCCTCTGCCTTTGGCTCAGGTCATGATCTCAGGGTCCTGGGATCGAGCCCCACATTGGGTTCTCTGCTCAGCGGGGAGCCTGCTTCCTCCTCTCTCTCTGCCTGCCTCTCTGCCTACTTGTGATCTCTGTCTGTCAAATAAATAAATTAAAAAAAAATCTTTAAAAAAAAAAAGGAGTCTACTTGTGAGAGGGAAACATGGCACTAGTTATAGGAGATTATCAGTATCTTCCATATTATGAACTCAGAATGTTCTAGATACTCCCTAAGCTGTCACAGCTTCTCTGAAACACTCATCTGCAGTATAGGGAAATGGCTTCAAAAACTAGTTTGTTTTCAAGTAGCACAGAATGGTAATTTTACAGGTTGAGGCCTTAGATTCAGGCAAATCTTGGTATATACTTATCAAATATATTATTTACTAGCTACTGACCTTGGGTTTGATGAAAACAACCTACCACAGATATGCTTTGATTGCTACTTGCCCCTATTTCCCAAATCAACTCTTTTAAATATATGATGTCATGCTCCCATCTGTTTGTGAGAAGAGGAAATGACTATCTGCAACATATCTTCAAATAAAAACAGTAAATAAATAGGCTTGGAATACATATTTGTAAATACGTTGGTTCTCCCTTACCCACTGTTTTGGTTTCCATGGTTTCAGTTACCTGTAGTCAAAGGTGATTAGAAGCCCCTGATCCTCCTTCAGAGAACCTTCCTTCAGTAGGTCAGTATGCTGCCTACCTCACCCAGCCCACTTCCTCTCATCATATCCTCATTCCACTCCCTCAGGGCCCTACAAGAAGGGCAAGGACAGTCCAATGTTATTCTGAGAGAGACAGACCACACTCACATAATTTTCTTACAGTATATTGTTAAAAATTGGTCTCTTTTATCATTAGTTTTTGGTGTTAATCTCTTATTGTATCCAAATAACGAATTAAACTTTATCATAGACATGTATGTATAGGAAAAAATGTAGCTTATATAGTATTTGGTACTCTCTTTGGTTTCAGGCAGCCACTGGGGACCCTGGAATGTATCTCCCATGAACAAAGGGGAATTACTATGTGATTAACACACATGACACACACACTCATTTACTGAGACTCTCAGAAGCACTGAATGCTTAGGTAAAATATTATCGGAAATACAAGTATTATCAATCCCTCCTTCCAAGAACCTGAGGTTAAAAAGTTCAAGTAGATATTTTCATGGCCTATAAACAACGGAGGGAGGGGAGATGAGACGTCAAGTCTCCCTGTTGCCACATCATGAGCTCTTAAAAACTGAACGGCTACATCAAAAACTAATGATGTACTTACTATATGTTGGCTAACGGAACATAAGAAAACAAAAAAGAAAAACTGCCCTGACAAAGGACAAGATTATTTCAAAAGTCACACGAAGCACAACTAAAATTAAAACAAAATGCTAGAGCACATGTTTTTCAGCAGAATCTGGAAGGAGCTGGTACTAGCCGATTACTACATAGTTTCTCACAACGTGGAGGGGTTTTTTTTTTTTACGATAATTTCTAAAAGATTATTATTAAAAACATCATATTCTTGGTACAAAGATTTGGCTTAAAAGAAATCAGTGCAAGATGATGTGCTGTCAATAACACTAAATTTTAAATTAGAATATCTAAATTTCAGATATTATATACTCTTCTCACTAGCTATAATGACCAAAGGCAAGTTAATTAACCCTTTGACCATAAGATTCTATGTCATATAGAATAATGTCTATCTCCCTTATTCCAGAAATTTCTCGAAAGCAGAAACTTCATTTTGCACACCCTTTGATTTTCTGCATCAAACACGGAGCCTTATGGGTTACTGAGTCACATGACACACTGGGAAGACCATTCACACCATAGTCTCCTTGGCAGCCTTTGGACAGGGGTAGTCCTGAGTCACACAGTGACCCTGAGCACAAGGTACCTTCAGGGGTTCAATCCACCGTGACTCACCACCAGTATCTTCAGGAATGAAGCAAAAAATGATAAATATTAAATTGCTAACTTATGGCAAATGACATGCCAATTACTCTCTTACGATTTCTACTGGTCCTCTCCCTCACATTGTTTGACTACGCTGCCGAGGCAGTTAGGTGGAAACCACATCACTGTGCCACCATTATTAACAGTATAATCTTTTTATTTATTTTTGTATCTAAATGGTTTCACTCAAAATTTGTTTTAGGTGTTCTTCCCTACCTGCTCAAAAAATCGTGCTCAACGTTTTCTGAAGTGTACCTTGCATTCAAACCCTGTTGCCAAGCATGTGTTATAAAGAGACAGCTAACATAAATTTTGAGAATTTTAGAATTAGAAGAAGCTAAAGGGTAAAAGCAATTTTAAACCATTCTCGAAAGTTTAGGATGGTTGTAAAAATTAGCTCACGAGTCCAGAGCATCTTCTGACATCAATATATTCATTACGGTATAAAATTTGTGAAAACACCATTAAAGCTTTAGGCACATTAATAAACAAGAAAACTAATAGGATTGCCTCTCAAAAATTCTGCTGAACTTTGGCTCCTATTTTTATGTCACTTTATTGAGTAGAACGAATCCAAATGTAACCTCACAGGGTAATTCTCTCGTGAAAAGCTCCTGCAGATTTAGATTAAAATGGTATCTGGCCATAAAAAAAAGCAGTTTAATGCTACAGTGAACACCATTCACTAATCCTCATGTATCATTTGTGAAATGCAGAGTATGTTTGGCAAAAATAAATGTCCTTTGCCCTTAAACACTCGATGAAGAGGGAGTCTGAAAACCATACCCAGGATTTAGCAGCTTCTGGAGAAGAAAACAAACAAACTGGAATGGTGAAGACAATTATGTTGATTCCAGCAAACAAATGCAAAATAAACTTCTTCAAGGATTAAAAAAAAAGGGGGGAGTTTTAAAATGTGGTAGCTGTGGTTCAGTTTGCTGGTCCAATCTGTCCAGCTGGGTTATTTCAACAGCGCTCACATCTTTGGGTGTATGTACATTCAACATTTCTTGACTGAGTTCTCTTCCCTGGAGGTCTTCATGAAAATAAATAAATAGATAAATAAATAAAAGTAAAAAATTAAATAAAAAGTACAGAGACTGCCTTTTTCAGACTACATTCCCCAACCACACCCCGCTCCAGAATTTTTCCCACTGCAGGTTTTTTTGTGTTTAAGGAAGTCCGGCTCCTTACCCTTTCTACTCTCCATTCCCAGAGCACCATGACTCTAGAGGGGTGAAGTGGAGTTCTGAATGACAAGGTGTGCACCTAAGCCTAAACAAATTAAGTTAGAAGTGACCACCAGGTAGCTTATCTGTTTTTAATTATTAATCTTCTTCTGTGTATACACAGGCCAGACTGATCACCTGTGCAAATACACTAAATTCAATTTGGCAGAGAACACACAGATATTGAGATCATTAATCACCCTGCGTTCTGAACCAGCCAAGTACTTTGTAGTCAAAACAAAAGCAATTACAATAGAGTACTGATGTTTGGTCGGGCAAAAGGCTTCTTAATATAGGAGGAAGAAAAATGCAGCCCCTCCAGACACAATTGTTAGGGGCATTAGTTGATTTTTCATTAGCCCCTGTCTCCGCCAAGAGATGGTCTGGCTCATGGTTATGATACTGTGTTAATATGTCCACACACACATCAGGGCTCCAAAGTCAACTGGTGTGGCCAGACTTAGATTCTTATGAACACACCAACTCTATGAACTATATTAAAGAGACTATACCTAATTAATGTTTTTTCTGTTAATTTGTTTTGCTCTTCACGCTTTTCAAAAGAATGATAACAACCAAATGTGTCTAATGATACAACTTAAGAACTAAATGGGACCCCACTCCTTCCTTCCACCAACTGCGGAAAGAGGTAAATTAATGTCCACTTTTATACAGAACTGTTATGTTTTAACTCTTGGACCAGCATTGCTTCCACTCTAACAGATATTCTCAAAATTACTTGAAAGAGATAGATTTTTTTTTTTGATCACCGGAACATCCTATATAATTTTTGGTTTGTAAAACCATTTGGTTTGTAAAGAACATTTACAGTGTTTTATAATGAGAATTTATATTTAGAAGAAGATAAAGAATGGCAGAATTCTGAATGATCAACACATGCAAAATTCATTTATTCTACTGAACTTACTGAAGCAAGAAAGAAATATAGCACCTTGAGCTTCTCAGTGTAAAAATAGTAAACATGACTCAAGATGATAATTCACAGCAAGATGTTCTCGGAAAAACTACAAAAGCAACTTTCTCTATTTAATCATTATTTAACAAGAAACACCCTCATCTCTTGCTCTTCTGTTTTAATTTTTTTTTTCCTTGAATATACATTTTTTTTTCCCAAGTCGGTGAGCAAGCAGAATCCTGTAAGTTTGGCTTTACGATGGAATTGGGAATTTGTTTTGTTCAGACTGACTTCTGCATTTTGATTACTTTTTAATAGGGTCGCTGAACAAGACTTCCTGTTCTTAATGACTCTGTGATGTGGCCACAAAGTAAGAAAGGGCTATCGTGGCCATCGTTAATGATTGTGTGCTTATGGTTGTCCTGGCACAGGATACCAGAGAGTGAGGAAAGAGAATAATAAGTATATTTCTCAGATCCTGGGAGAGCTACTTAAAAGAATTTAGAATCACGGGGATATGGCATCTATTGACCAAGGATTTAATAAGGCATAAAAAGAGTATTAGTGTCGGGGTTAGTGGCTCAGGCCTTGGAGCTAGACTGTTTGGATTTAAATCCTGGTTCTCCCGCTAACCAGCTATGTGACCATTCCCAGGACGAAATCTTTGTCTGCCTCGCTATTGGTGGGACTTTAATAGAGCCATTTAACCTTACGATAACTCAGTTTCTTCACGATGAAATGGAAATAATAACAGAACCCAGCTCACGGCTCATTATGAAAATCAAATTATTGATACACATAAAGCATGCAATTGTTTCTGGCTAAATAGTATGCCCTTAATGAACGTTAGCTCTAATTATTATGGTAAGAAACATGGAAACCATGGGACGCCTGGGTGGCTCAGTTGGTTAAGCAGCTGCCTTCGGCTCAGGTCATGATCCCAGCGTCCTGGGATCGAGTCCCACATCGGGCTCCTTGCTCGGCAGGGAGCCTGCTTCTCCCTCTGCCTCTGCCTGCCACTCTGTCTGCCTGTGCTCGTGCTCTCTCTCTCTCTCTCTAACAAATAAATAAATAAAATCTTAAAAAAAAAAAAAAGAAACATGGAAACCAAATCTTAGGAAGAACAGTTTCAGCAACTTACAAGAGAAGGAAGAGCTGAGCAGAGTCACTCCAAAAAGCAGAGCTAAAAATAATAAAAGAAGGTTTCAGGACCACAGACTTAAATGAGACTCAATGAAATACTTTTTTTTTTTAAAGATTTTTATTTATTTATTTACTTATTTGACAGACAGAGATCACAAGTAGGCAGAGAGGCAGGCAGAGAGAGAGGAGGAAGCAGGCTCCCCGCTGAGCAGAGAGCCCAACGTGGGGCTCGATCCCAGGACCCTGGGATCATGACCTGAGCTGAAGGCAGAAGCTTTAACCCACTGAGCCACCCAGGCGCCCATGAAATACTTTTTTTTAATAAGTAGAACTGCCAAAATATGAGCTCCCGATACACAGAAGATACTTAAGAAGAAGATGAATGACTTTCAGAAATACTAGCAGGTATTTCTATCTAAATTGCTACTAGATAAGCATAATAAATGGATTCCCAGTCCTAAGGATCTATGAGACTCGATGGCAAAACGGAGGGAATCTCACTAAAACATACATGTTGCCTGATTCGGTGTTTCTCTAGCTACAAGCACTGTCAGACCCAACTTTGGCCAAGTCCATCCAATGCCCACTACTCCCTCCTCCCATGGGAAATGTTTTTCTTAAGCTTCATCCAGAACTTAGTATTATACTATTATTCTACTAATGTAGACAATTGGAACAATTATAGACATTCTAAGTCTGTAGTCTACAAAAATAGACACAGGAGCCTGTGGCTTAGTTTTAATATTTCAAAGAGCCTAATGGAAGGCTTACTATTTCCCATAATGAGAATGAATGGATTAACTATTCAGTTCCTTTATTTTGAATGGAATTACATTGATTGAATGATCTTATCTCAGGTTCTTGATCATATGAAGCTGTAAATGTTTTCATTATTATTAACCAGGAAAATTAATCATTAGTTTATACACTTCACTGTTTAGGAACTTTCTTTTTTTTCTTTTTTAAAGATCTCCTTATTAATTTGAGAGAGAGAGAGAGAAAAAGAGAATACATGAGCTGGGGGAGGGGCAAAGGGAGATTCACACAGGGCTGGGCCCCAGAACCTCAGGTCACTACCTGAGCTGAAGGCACATGCTTAACCCACTGAACCACCCAGGTGCCCCAAAGTTAAGGAACTTCCAAAACATGCAGTCCTCTAGTTAAAAAAATAGGTGTGTTAAAGCCTCTGTCTTTGGCAATGGTCAGGATCCTGGGATTGAGCCTTGCATCCAGGCTCTCTGCTCAGCGGGGGGCCTGCTTCCTCCTTAGCCTCTCTGCCTACTTGTGATCTCTGTCTTCAAATAAATAAATAAAATCTTAAAAAAAATAAGTACAGTAATAAGAGGTTCAAACAGGTTGGTAACCATTCTATAGGTCTGTTAAAACAGTCAATTAAATGTTAGCATTTTTAGAAGATAAGATCTCGTGCAGTCAGAAGAACCAGGGCATATCCAGGTATTGTTAGTTAATTGTTTTGAGACCTGGGGTGACATTATGTAACCTCACTGAAGATCAGTTCCTGCCTTCTTAAAATAAGGATAATGTCTGCATTTGCTTATTTACTGATTTGGTCATGCCTCGCCTACTTCTATGAAAGATTTTACATATATCACCAAATAAAAGATAGATTCCATAACAAAGGGAATATATTAAAAAATACCGGTTACCTTAGAAAATATTTTTATTGTTACCAACATATTTTAGACCCAGAAAAAAATATTTTGAATGAAATTACAGATTCATTGGTTATACACAGACATAGTGTCTGTGATGATCACCAAGCATGTGGTTCCATCGTAGGCGTCCTACCCTCATTGGCAGTACTGAGTGAACTAAGATATGGGTTAGACTAGAAAACAGTGAATATATGAGGTTTACAACGTCAGTTTGATATTTTATGATCAAAATCTATAACTGAAAGAAAAGCAACAATGACAAAACCTCAGCGAGGTGAAGCAATCCAGCTCTGGCTCCTGGGCAAAATCCTGGCCACTGTCTGGATTCGACCCAAGAATAGTTTCTATGTTTTTTAAAGGTTGGAAACAATCAAGAGTAGAATAAAATTTTGTGACACGTGAAAACTCTATGACATTGAAATTTTAGCATCCATAAAAAAAAGTTTATTGGAACACAGTCACACTTGTTTATTACAGCCTTATTTATGTATGTATTTATTCATGTGTAAATATGAATACATGCATATTTATATATGTATTCCATTGCCTACCATGGCAGTGTTGAACAATTGTGACAGGGACTCTTTGGTCTCTAAAGTCTAAAATATATTGATTTACTCTCTGAAACTTTACCAAAACTGTTGGCCCCCTGACCTTAGACGACAGTGAATTGAACCATTTCCACTGAAGACTATCTTAATGGTCTACTTCCAAGTCACAAAATAAATGACTTTGGAAGTGAAAGCTGACAAAATACCTACTTAAAGATGCATATGTAGGTGATCTTTTTAATCATCAAGGAGGGTAAGTTTACAGTCTTTTTAAGAAACAGTATTATCTTTTCAGATATTTAATACATGGAAGCACTTACCTAAAACACTACGTTCTGTTTTGTTTCTTGTTTCGGGATGAAATGAGAAACTGTTAGACAAATGGTATAACATAACTAGGCAGCTATTGAAATGTTAGGGCAATACATTTTTGGTTTAAAATGGATTTAACTATTGCTTTTAAAATTTTTAGAGTATTTTTAAAAAGTTTTGGATATATATTTCAATATATTTACATATATACATATATATAATGATACACACACACATACATATAATGAAATACACACACACACACAGAAT
The DNA here is from genome assembly GCA_003697995.1 of Taxidea taxus jeffersonii. NCBI lineage: Eukaryota > Metazoa > Chordata > Mammalia > Carnivora > Mustelidae > Taxidea > Taxidea taxus. The sequence goes on from RCUC01137216.1 coordinate 76,795, forward strand.
CACATCTTATCCCCCTGCCTAACCCAGAAATACATGAGAACACTGAGGCAAAAATCAAAGAGAGCACCCAGTCTCAGTGCTAGTGTGTGATCCTACACCACTCCTCCAGGAAGTGATGGGGAAATTCAGCTGCCCTTTGCCTCAGTTTCTTTGTCCTTGAAGTGTGGACGATGGTAATTATGATAATAAATACATCCATCACAAGTTCACTTAGAGAATGAAATGACATTATACACATGACACACTTAGAGCTGAGAGGGGCACATAGTAAGACCTCAACAACGTTAATCAACAATTATTCTCATGGTTGCTCTGGTCATTGCAATTTACGGGTCCCCACAATCCAGAAAGGTCTACAAATATATGACAGCACCTTCAGGGTTATGTCATCGGTCTTAGCAGTTGAAGAAAAGCATCCATTAACCTGAATATCTCATTCCATAAAAATAATCATTTATGTCACTTAAGGTATAGATAGATAATGTGGAAAGGCCCCAGCTGCATAGATTCTACCCCTTGTCTCATCTTTAGCAATGCTGATTATCTGCTAGTTCATCACTTGTCTTTATTAGAAGGAAGCCTTTGTAAGAAGGAAGGAGAAGAGAACTCTGGGCGATTTTCCACTTTCTTGTAGGGATTCTGGCAATAGGTAAAGAAGGCTCGTCTTTTCTTCAGGCAAAACTTGTTTCTCATTCATCAAAAAAATGCAAACAGTATAATAGTAGACTATCCAAAAAATGCAGTATGAGGAAAGATTTAGAAAAGTAGGAGTACATTCTAATAGCCAAAACCTAACAAAATAAAGGGAAAAAAACACATTTTGGGAGGAAAGATGTTTTTTGTTTTGTTTCTCCTTTGTTTTGTTGGTTTTCCTTGATCTTTTATCTAGTGCTTGTGTTTATGCATACAATATCAGATCTATCACATTTTCCCTGCTGGATTAGATTTTTTGCCAGTGATGAATAATAAAATGTAAGGGAGTTGTGAATGTATTAGGCTGTGAACCACTGGTAATTATAAAGTTTGATTTGTAACACTATTTTTCAATACATGTCTGAAATGTTTGTAGCCATTGATTATAGACAATACTGTAACGTCTGTGTAGGGAAGAACTACTCTTTGAATGATGGATTTACTGTTCATGTTGGTTCTTCCCTACTTGAATCTTGTCCTAGAGTGCTTCTCTGCTGCGATGCAGGTACAACCTAGGCAGAAGCAAATTAATATGATAGGACTGAGACCACTATCCTTGCGAAGGGCTGCTTGCAAGGTCAGCACTTGGCGGGTGTCCAGGAGCTTGAACGGTAAATGGGTCCCTCCACTAAGTAAAACTTAGTAGTCCACTGTGCCTAAACCATTTGGGCAAACCATAAGGTTTACACTGAATACCTGCTTTTGTTCTGGGAAACTGAATTTGCTCTATGTCAGACAGAAGGTGCCTACTGACCCCACTAAAACCCTAGACTTCCGGTCTCGGGCCATCTCCCCTCGCCGGCGACATCTCTCATGTGCTGTCATGACTCAATGCTGGAGGAATTACATGTCTTCTACGTGACTCCAGAAGGAGATAATTCTTGGAAGCGTACATCTAGTTTTCTTTAGATTTCACCCCACTGTCTCTTCTCTTTGCTTCATACCCTTTTGGTGTAGTAAATCATAGCCACGAGTATGCGTAGGACTGGATTGGAGTCCTGTGAGTCTTAGTGAATCACAGGAAGGGGGAAGGATGGGCAGAGGGAGAACAGGGGAGTCTACGAGATCCAAACACACTACTTACCGGGTGATATTGAGAATCTGAATCTCCCGGAGTACAGTTATTTTATAACTGTAGATTAGCTCTATTGTTGAACTTCTTAACTACCACGGACTGTGAGAACTTCATGCAATTTTCCCACATTCTCCTTGAGGAGAGTATGAAAGGGACTGACATTCACTGAATATTCTGAGGGATTCAGACATATTTATGGTGATGAATTTAACAGCTGTCTTATCAAAGTTGATGCTAAGGCTTACTTGACGTTAAAGCTTGTGCTCTTAATGTTATGGTGTGCAAACTGTCCGAAAACAGCAGAGAAGAGCTGCCTTCTATTTTACTCTAAAAAGTATTTATTATAACTGTTTACAGATTTAAATGCTGCTGAGCATAATGAATACTGGGTGTGCAGAAAGGTCAGGTCCAGGAGAACTGTACAGGGATAAGGAGACAAATCAGTACGACCTAGACCATTTGGATAACAGTTTTGGTCCTTCCACACATGGGTCACTGTCACTCGGTTTTTCCTCTGAAAGGTACAAATTCGGTGGTTGCTAAGAGATTAGACACAAATATCCTTGATTTTTAAGTGGGATGCTCAAAAATGGAAGAGTAGGGCTCACTTGCTTATCTCTCCAGCCCTCCTCCCTTATACACTGCTCCTAAAACTTCTGACATTTTCCCCCACACCTTTCAACCCTGCTACCTTTCCCCCCAGAGTCCACTAATGACAATAATATAACCATTAATCACAAAATGCTTGTGGGCAAGGACCGTACCATTCATTTTTCATAGAAATACATAGAAGCAAAGTTGCTAAGGAAACAAGAATCCATTCACAGAGTTTTGTCTCCACTGTAATTATAATATGCACTAAATATTTAAAGGGTGTAGGGCTCAAAATATTATTTCATATATGGCTGTTCTTCCTTCCCAAGAGGTAATAAAGAAATAAATTAAAATGTGAACTGTAATAAGAAAAGTTGCCCTAGAGATGAGAAACTCAAAAGGAAAGGATATAAAGTAATATGAGAATGGAACATACATACTTAAAGGTTTTAACAAGTATTAGATAAGGAACATGAGATATATTTTGAAGAAAGCTAAAAAATAATCTTAGTGGTTCCATGACAGTATTTCTTCATAGAAAAAAAGAGAGTTAAAGACAAAATTTCTAAAGTAATTTTGACTTATATTTTATCTCTTTATCTTTAAATAAGCTACATCTAATATGCAGATAAAGTGTATTTTAAGAAATTGTTTATTAAGATATGAAAAAACCAACTTCTTTTCGAAAGGGCAAAGTATGTCTAGCTTGGAAAAAAAATCATACTAATGAATATTTTGTGTTACATGCTGTAAGGCAGCTTACTCTTAAAATTGTCTTGCCCCAAGCACTTGGTAGAGAGCCTCTCAGAGAGAGAGAGATAGCGTCAAATGGGAAAAATAAAGCACGGTCTTTCAGGAAACAAAGGGAAGGATCTGTGGAATATAAAAAAGCCAAAACAGCACAACAAACTCCTCTACAAGGGTTCAGAATAAAGTCTGACACACAGTGGTGACCAAAGTGTCTCGCTTTTTCACATATTTTAACACAAAAATGAAAAAAAAAACAGATGTATAAGGATGTTCGCTGCAATATTTTTTATAACAACAAACATCATATAAGATTTTCTCCATAGGGAAGAAGTACCACGTCTACTGAAAAGAATGAAGTGGACTTCTGTGTGCGAATATGAAAATACCTCCAGTTTTTACTATTCAGCTAAAGAAGCATCTATACAGAAGGGCCCATCATGTGTAGAAATCTATCTATATACTCAGGTAACTATATAGACAATTGGGAAAGGGAAACAAAAGAAAGGGATGATACATGGAATCTATGATCCTATGGAAGGAGACGGTGTCTAGGTTAGGAAGACTCACTATACTGTGTCTTGTATACATGTTCAAAATATCTGAAGTCTTCTGTAGTTCCAGTATGGTTCCTGATGCATTTTATATCTGTATTGTATAAATGCCAGTTTTACTTTTAGTACACTTAGGTAATTGTTAAGATATTCTGAAAAATTCTGAAAATTGCTCATTATTTAAAATTTTACAAACACTTAGATCATTAATTAAGTGACTCAAAATACTTAAATGGGACATATTTAAATGCCTATATAAAATAATGAGATGAGGGGGGTGGGAGGGATGGGGTGGCTGGGTAATGGACATTGGGGAGGGTATGTGCTATGGTGAGCACTATGGATTATTTAGGACTGATGGATTATGTAGGACTGATGGATCACAGACCTGTACCCCTGAAACAAATAATGCAATATATGTTAATAAAAAATAAATTTAAATTAATAAAATAATGCAAATATTATTTTCTGAATATTAGAACTTAGCTACATTTTCTATCTGTTGTAAAATTCAATTTTAATTTGAGATTGTTTACCATGAAAACTTTTGTATATATACGCATTAATATTATTCAAACTGATCATTATGACAAATCAATGGATTAGAAGCTAGTCAACCAAGAGCCATGGGATTTTTGTTTAAATTTTTCATGCCTGGTAATACGCTTTGTTATTTCTCTACATCTACCTAGTAATATAATTGATAACCAGATTTTTCTATTGGGATAGTTTATTCTAATTTTATGTCAATAACATGTTGTACATATTTGGGGAAAGAGAAATGCAGTTAATATCAAGATAGATCCCATTATAAGGTTTCATCATTTTAGAAGTAGATATAACAAATGGCCCATCTTATACTGTTCTATAAAATTGAAATTCTTTTTCTCATTTTTACTCCTCTTGACGTAATGTCTTTTTCTACCCTATCCTGCGACTATCTTTTCATATTGAAGTCCATTTATCCCCTAAAATCCTTCACATAAACACAGAAAATCTTTGCACAATACGAGTCATTAAATGTGTTGTCATAAACAAAAAGTAATTAGTAGGGCATTCTGAACATATCACTGCACAACCTGGCATAACTTTTCTTCATTCATTAATCTTCAACAATATCTGAGAGCCCACAAAGTCTTAATAATGTCATTTGGCCAAAAACAAACAAAGAAAATCAGTGATGGTTCCTATATTCATATTGTATCTTATGTAAATCAATGCAATTATTCTAATATTATTAATATATTCCATAGTTTTCAAGCTGCTGTAAAATGACCAGGTAATTTTATGAGCTCCCTATAACAGGAGCATTCAATGGGAAATGGACAACCATCCATAAAGATTGTTATAAAGGGGATTTTGTTTGGGGTGAGACAGTTGGACAACTAAGGCCACGTCCAGCTGTGATAGTATTCTGTTTGCAGGTACACTGCCATTTTCAATTTTCTGCCTAAAAATTAATATTGCTAGAAAACTCTCATTAAAAATGTTCTTACCTCAACAATGGAATATTAAAAGTCAGACTGAGAAAAATTATCTCCTTTTTTTAATACCAATTCATTATTCTATCATTCTTCAGTGATCTAGTGAAGATGGATAAGACAGTGAGGAAAAAGACATTGTAGAGTAGGAAGGGAGAGGGAGAGGTGTGGACTTTGCTCAGTAAAAGAGACACTTGCAAAGGCAAATTAAGTCCTTGACAATAATTCCTTCTGAAGTTCATTCAGGACCCTCAGGCTTGAAGGTGAGCTTCCAATAGCAAGCTCTAGACAAGTTGTCTAGAATGTTTCATGATTAAAAGGAGTTGTGATACTGGAAAGGAGAAATCCTTCCAGTCTCTGCAGGGCTTTTAAAATCACAGATCACAAAATTTCAACAGAACCTTAGATCTCACGTAATCTAGTACTCTCATATTATAGATCTGGTAAGTGAAGCTCAGGAAATTTACCTGCCTAGCTTGATAATTTTCCATTACCATGTTTCTTTGGTTATTTAGTATCTTCTTGCCTTAAAACTTTTCCATGGTTCTTCATGTCTCCAAATACTAAGGGATCATATTTTCTAAATCTGCACTAAAAATTGACCTTGCCTAAAAAGGTTAGGTTTCTGTCCTTGGGAGGTGATCTATGTCATACCTGAAAGAATAATCTTTGTTCAGAGTGAGGACTGGCCATACCCAATAGTCCGCCCAAGTCAGAAAGACCAATCACGTGATTTAGGTTGTAGACTTAGGATCAGGAGCTATCAGTTGACCTGCAGACTGAATTCAATCATGAGGGCAATCACCTGATCACTTTTACTTATGTAAACCCCAATAAATACTGTGGACACTGAGCTCAGGTGAGTATCCCATGGTTGGCAATACTCTGCAGATTGTCATACATCATAGTTGGGAGGAGGTAATACCACCAGTGACTCATGACTCAATGAGGAGAGGATAAGAACAGTAGCTCTGTATTATGACCCTTCCCAGATTCTGCCCTTATGTGTCTCTTGCCTTGACTGACTTTATTCTATATCCCTTCTCTACAATATTCAACAATCATGGACATAATAAACTTTCTGTGAGTCCCTTGAGTCCTAGTGAATTAATGAAATTGAGGGTGATTTGGGGACTTCTTCACTACCAGCAGTTGGTGTCAAAAATTGGGCAGTTTTATAGGGACTTTTTCCTCAAATTTGACAATTTGACTAATTTTGTATGCTAACTTCAATAGTCACATTTAAGTTTTCTTAAAAGTGACATGACCTCATTTCTGGATCTGACAATATGAAGCTACAAGAATAAATAGTCCCAATAGAAAGGGGCTATGATGGTTAATTTTATATGTCAACTTGGCTAGGTCACAATACCCAGGTATTTGGTCAAATATTACTCTACCTATTTCTGTGAAGGTACTTTTTAGATGACTTTTTTTTTTTTTTAAGTAGATTCCACATGGGGCTTGAACTTATCACTCTGAGATCAAGACCTGGATGCTTATCTGACTGAGCCACCCGACATATCACCCTAGATGACATTAACATTTAAGTTAGACTTGGAGTAAAGCAGAAAACCCTCTATGCTGTGGGTGGGGTCCATCCAATCAGTTGAATGCCTTATTAGAAGAAAGACTGGCCTGTCCCAAGGAAGAGAAAATTCTGCTACCTGACTGTCTTTGGACTGGAATTACAATATCAATTCTCCCTTGGGTCTCCAGTCTTCCAGCTTATCCAGCAGATTTTGGACTCATTACACTTTATGATCATGTAAGCCAATTCCTTAAAATCTCTCTCTCTCTCTCTCTCTATTTGTACAAACTTCCTATTGATTCTGTTTCTCGGAAGAGCACTGACTAATTAATACAGGGCACTGAGTTTTTACCTATAGATAGCCCCAGTAGCCACTCTAAAGCTCAGACATCTGAAAGCTCAAAAATCCCAAAGGATAACATGAAATGTATTGTAACGGGATTTCTAAGTGTTTTCTTATGCTGTGACATCAACAACTCCAAAGTTCAGAGAACACTAAAGTAATATGTTATAGAACACATTATTAACAAATTAAAGTCCTCTCATACTGAATACCACTGACTCAGCTTGGCACTAATCTACATGAAGACTAATACAAACAACAAGAAGTAGAAAAGAAAGTTAAAATCAGCACAAGGGAAAAAGAGCTGACAATTGTACCATTCCCCGCTTCCTCATTGCTACAAATATCTCTTGAAATACCTCTTTGCTACAGAAAGCTATGAAAAAGTTGACAGAGCTCTACTTCCTCTTTTTCCACAACATTCCTAGAGGGTGGCCCGGAGGAAAATAAGTTCTGTCAATAAAAACTCCTTTTTATGAAGAACCTCGTGGAACCTCAACTGGTGTGGAAGTTCTTACACACTGACTTCACTCATCAGCTTTTCTGGGAACACAATGTAACCCAAAACAATTAACAATGCAACAATTCAATCATGATAGTATCTTATAGAAGACAGTCTATTACATTGTTTCATATAAAAGTGGTTTCCTGGGAGTTGCAGATAAAGTGAAGAAAGACACTGAAGAAGGATCTTCATCTGTATATTTACAATATTTATGTAATTTATAATGGATATATATGAATATATTTATTACATTATTTATATATTCTATGATATACATTATATATTTATATATATACATCTGAATTATTTACCTTTTCAGGAAAACCAATAAGCAAAAAAAAAAAAAAAAAGTTGCAGATCACTGTATTTTCTGACTCAATTTCTGGGCGCAAAAAAGGAAGTTATTTACACAACTATGTAGAATACAGAGAAAAATGCAAAGCCAACAGTTGGTAGTAATTATCTCTGGGGAGGGAAACAGGTTGCAAAAGAAGCATGCAGGGATTTCATCTTTTTTATTTTTCTTCCCTTTCTATTTAAAAAAGTTTATGATTTAATTGTATACTTTAAAAATTCTTTTAAAGACTCCCATCGGATTCTTTAATGCAGTTGAAGCAAGTGCTGGGATGGGTCCTGCCACACAGCAGTCTCCGGCAGTGACACAGAGCTCTGCGGGTCAGAGCTCCTGAGATCACCACCCACACACAGAGCTCACTTGCCTGGCCCCTCGCTGACAGTGGTGAGTTTAATTTTATTGTCCTGTGAGAGAGGCATGTCACATATTCTAATTCCCTTTCCCAGATGAGGTAATGTCTGATAAAAAGTAGGACCGTGGGGCGCCTGCATGGCTCAGTTGATTAAGCGTCTGCCTTCAGCTCAGGTCATGATCTCGGGGGTCCTGGGATCGAACCCCGCATCATGCTCTCTGCTCAGTGGGGAGTCTGCCCCTCCCCACTGCTCATGCTCACTCACACTCCTGCTGTCTTTCTCTCTTTCAAATAAAGAAATAAAATCTTCTTAAAAAAAGAAATAAAATCTTTTTAAAAAAGAAAAGAAAAGTAGGACTGAAATTGGCATCCACCTGTCCATGAGTATCCATGACTTCACACTGTCTGGTTCTCTAGTTCTTTGTGAATTTTCTTCCCTCCACTGCGCCCCCCACCACCACTAGAAGTTTAGAGCTTTAAGAATAGCACCCACATGGGTGCTTTCTTTGCACCCCTGTACCCAACAGCTGAGAGTAATGCCTGTGCCTAGTACACTCAGCATATCTGTGTTAAACGAAGAAATGAATGAGAAGTTCTAGCAAAGACGCTTATGATTTAGCCTACCAGAATGACCTGTACCTAATAAATAACTCCATGGTATGTATAAGCACATATAAGTTCATATATACTCTCCTGAAGCTCCCTTGAAACCCAGGATCTTATCATTTGAGCTGATCATGAGTTTTAAATACATACTTTTTGTGAAAACGTCGAAACACACAAAATTTTTAAACGACTAAGTTAGTTTCAGGAAGATCATGATAAAGGGGCACAGACTATGGGCTAATCGCTGCCTCCCAAAGGAAAGACTCAGAAAAAGAGAACTCTGATGAAAAGTAAACAATGCATATCTGACTTAAGAGAAAGATCTAAAGTCGTCTTCATGTTTAACTTGGGTCTGCTTTACAATTCTGATTTAAACACAAATGGCGGCATAAACATGCTGTCTTGGAGAGCTCCTTTTAGGAGAGAGGCACTTAGCATGCAAATCTACAACATAAATTTCGTTTACAAATGGCATGGCAGAAAAATCGCTGCTACTTCTCATTCTCTAGTCACAATAGATGTGAAAAAGATAACTAGCTAGTGAAATAACTATAATTCAAGCAGAAAACTGACATCAAGTCCCATAAGCTTCTCCAAGTAGCTTTACTTTTTGACAGTGCAGAGTTCTTTACTCAGATAGATCTTTTGGCTCGGTGACAGTTTTACTAGAATAAAAGATGGACAAGAATTAAAGTGCCGTAGGGCAGTTAAGTACGGGCAGACACGGTTCCGCATTCTTTTTCTTCTGCTGTCCCCTAATCCTCATCAAATGTCAGACGTATTGTACACCTGCGAAAGGAAGTCCCTCGCATAACATTTTAGGATAGAATCCGAGTTGTCCCCATTTCGCTGTTCTAAAATCAAGGGACAGAATGCCACGTAATATTTAAGAAATAACCAATCTTCTCCTTTGGGAGATTCTGCGAGTTGCGCTTTAATGTATCTTTTTTTTCCTTTTCTTTCTTTCTTTCTTTCTTTTTTTTAGTGCGTAGATGCACAATTTTAATGAAATGAAGACATTGGCAATTGATTCATCCTTGTCTTCATATCAAAAATACAAGTGGTAGGCCTAATGGGACAGAACTTAACATGGGAGGTATTTGAAATAGAGTTTTTTTGAATGAAAAATCTCTGATCAACAGAGATATACAATTAAACCCAAGAGGGTAAACACAGAACTCCAGGGAGTCTTATCGCCTTATAACATTTTATGGTTATAAGCTGAGTGGCTACTGAGGATTTTTTTATGTTTATTTTTATTTTCTTTTTAGATAATAAATCACATAGTTCTACAGTTAAATCAGAAATAAAATGTGTCCACATGTTCCTAATATTTTAATGGTCCAGTGCAATAATTGTATAGAATTCTAAACTTGGATAGTGCTGTGAGATCAAAAGATCTTAATTCTCATTTTACATGCCACAAAATGAAGGCCAGTTAAAATGTTATATATGAGAAGATATGAAATTACAAATTTTTCAAGCAGTAATAAGTGTAAATAATTTGATGGGTATTCTTTTAGTGCTACTTTGTAACTAACTCAAATGTTTTGATGCGATTTTTGAAGAGAAGTCTTTTCATTTTATACATTATCACGAAATGCCTATTTTCTAAGATAGAATTTGACAAAAGGAGTCTTGATATCGTGAATTTATTGAGGTGAATGGATAGGAATTATCATCATCAAATGAAAAACAATTTAAACCTATTTCTTAGTAAGAACAATTTAATTTTATAAGGTTAGAGCGTTTTCCTGTACTCCAGATGCATAAATATCTGTACTTTTTCTTTTTAATGAAAATGCAAAAAAACAACAAGAACACAAGTCTCTAGTGGCTAAAATACTTTTACACAGTCCTCTTAACTTACAAGAAAAGTAAAATGTAGAGATTTTCCTGTGATTCTAAATGGGTGGGGTTTTCAGAGGGGTATTAAACCATGTGATCCAAAAACAACAGGTATATTTAATGGAAATCGGAATTAGTTGCACTAAGGTAACAGTTAACAGTTTTCAAAGAGCTCACTGAACATTACATTTAGTTTTTCTTTTGGCAATAAAAACCATTAGAGTTTCACTTTATTGGCTGTAATATTTTGTAAATGCAAATACAGAAATTTTACTTAAAGTGTACCACTCCAATTATTTTGAGGTAAAAACAATGTGCTCAAAACGGATTCCTATCATTGTAAAAAAAAAAAAATTGGTGTAGTTAAAATGAGGACATCTATAGTTGGAAATACCAGAGAAGCACAAATAAGAATTAATTCGAAAATCCATCTAGCTTTTCCTCCAGTGAAGCATTCGTGTTTTTCTGAAGCTGAGTGCTCACAGAGCAGCTAATTTCTCCATGGATTCTGGTGCTTTGTTCCTTATGAACTGACACTGTCAATTGTGATTTTTCCACTTGAAGCGCTATTAAGCTAACATGCTCCGGTAGGCACACAGAACATGCAATATATTCCAGGCCACATTCTACCCTCTGCTGCCAACGGGGCTTCTAAGTTACTTTTGCAAGTATTCCTCATTACGGAATAATCTCCAATATTTCCACACAATGTTTCTTTCCTTCTACCTTACTCTCTCAAAAGGGATTTTATTTATTTTCTTTTATTGCAAATTGTATTTATGTAAAAGAGTGGATGGAAAGCCCACATTAATCCATTTTGGAAAAGCAGGAAAGGATATTTTTTTCAGGATACCGCAGTAGAATAAAGGCTTTTAAAAGTGTCCCCCGCTACTGAATAGGACCAACACTGTTGCCCTGCTCCCAGGTGCTGGAAAGTTCTCATGGCTGGATCCCAGAACTCACCTACTTCCAAGCCCCAGCCCTTTGCCACATTCTCTGGAAACCCTCACCCCATCCCTTTCTCTTTCCATCCCCTTTCATTCATCCCTTCCTGATCTATGGGTTAGCAACTCAAATTACTACCCGGAAGCAAATGAGCTAAGGTCAGGACTAAGACAACAGGCAGGTGCCAAGATGGACAAACGGAGGGCCGCCCGGACTCCAGCCGGTGGCAGGTGCCACCTTCCAAGCACGGCAAGGCTGGGTGGGGCTCCAGGGAGGGATACGGGTCCAGTCCTGCCAAAACTTCAGATTTCTCAAGAGTCACAGTCTCTGGGGACTCAGGGGACGTTTCTCAACTTTTAAAAGCAGACACGCAACTGAGTCTAATTGAAAACCACAGAATGTGAACTAGACGAAACATACCTGTAATCCAGGTTTGGGCAGCGAGATAGCTCCCTGTGTTTCAAGGTCCGCACCACCTTTATTCTTCAAAGTCTCTAAGTACTTAGGACGCTGCTTCATACCTAGTTGGGAACCACTAAGAATTTATATCATTGTAGATATACGTCGATCAAGTTAATTAGTCTATCAGGACCCACGAAATGGAGGCCGCCTCCGTGGCCTGGCCCTCATCGTGGATCTAAACCGAAGTCCTCCTGCACGTACAGGAAACACTTGTGGAGGAACCCTGCCACACGCCAATCACAATCCTCCAACTCAGCTTTAGCTAGTTTACCTTACTCTAGAACGTCGCACCTGCTGGCTCTACCAGGAAATCCCTGACCTCTCACCCACCATGCTCTGTTTCCAAGATGCCTCTTCCGATGCTCTGCAAGATCTGCTCTTGACCCAGACCCCTCAGGAAGATTCTCCACTGCTTGTGAGCACTGTACTCCCCTAATCCACGGATTGTTTCTCGTGAATAAAGGACATCAAACCTGTTACTAAATTACAGTATTTTTAGCGTTGGATAATGTACACATAGAAGAGAGAGTCCGTCCTTGTGCTGCAGACATTTACAGAAATGGAAAGGCAGGCAAGTTTGCCAGTTATTATAGTTAATATGTCTGGCTTCTGTCTGAATAAACAACTGAGTTTTAGGTAATCACTTGAAAAAAAAAAATCTTACAAACTATAGGGGCTGCAGAATATCTGGTCTTTGAGGTCACTGATGTTGACAGAGGTGAACACAGCGTCACCAGGAATGATCTTTTAAATCCCCCAAAACAAGGAAAGATGGATCCGTAAATATTGCTTTCCTATTCGAAGGCTAATGTTGAAAGTCTGGCATCCCCAGAGAGAAGATAACAATAATATAAGTGAGTGGTTAAAATCTCTTATGCAATGGATATGCAGAAAGAGTTAGAAAAGAAGAAGAAAAAAAAAGTTAAAATGTGACAAGATGAGATCACCCAAAGGAGATGCTGTGAAATTCCTACAAGGCTGAAGATATTTTCAACCTGCCCAGCTGATCTAAAGCTTTGCTTATAGTGTTCTTCCCCCATAAATAGAAAATAACCTGCTTCCAACCATGTGTAATGAGTCTTTACTCAGCTTCTTATTTTGCTCAGAAATACTGAAACTTCTTTATCTCTTTTTTGGGAATTTGGAAAATGCACAAGAATACCTCCACACCAAACTCCGAGTGGAAAGTATAACCCCGAAGAAGGGGAATATGGTTCCAAAGAGCATTAAGCAGTTGTCCCACTTTTTATGATGCCGAGTCATGACTGACCATTTCCTTGCCTGTGTGCTTCTCAGGTATTAGGTTCAGACAATAACCCGCCCGAGGACTTTTTTTCATTCTACATCCTAAAAAAGTCCCATTTCTTTACCATTAAATGGCTACAGTTTGGTTCTGTTTTCAATACTTTAAGAAGAAAATCACTTGTTGACCTGATTCTTCAACAACGAGCTGTGCTTTGTGGCCTCTCCGGAGTGAAGGGGGTCTCCCTTGTCACATGGTTAGGATCTAAAAGCTAGTCCATCCAACTAGAGATAGAAAATGTATCCATTTCCATGAGGCACAGATAAGAAGTAAGGCATTTATCCCAGGATTTGGGGGTTTACTGTATGACTAAACTAAATTCTTCACCATCGGCTTTAAGACTTCACAGTAGTATGTGAGGAACTACAGAAAATTAACCAGCTCTGTAAACTGGCAAACGTGACTTCTCTGTCAGTTGGATGTAAATAGTGAATTAATTCTCAGCAAGACATCGTGAGGACTTACAGCTCACCTCCTAGACAAGGCACTACTGCCTTAATATGCAGCTAAAAGAAATTGCTGCAGTAGTTTCGAACTTCTCCACCAAGCATCTTCAGCACTTTGGATGGAAGAATGCCACATAAATCTCACAAATGCTAGGAGGAGCACATGGCCGGAGTAGGTATTGCTCACCGTGGAAAGGCAGTCGCGTGTGTGCCCTGAAGAAATCAGATTTAATCTAAGTCGTGTCTAGATTCTCTGATTTGACTGAACTGCATCAAACAACCGATTTCTCTTCCTGATACTCTTCAGGAGTTAATTTTTCTTGAATAAATGAATACTATTCAATGTTTTCTCATCTTTTTTAGATTTATCTTTGGCCCCAAATTGCTAGAAGAATGGCAAAGCACTTTCACAAACCCATCTTTACTCCATTGGAACAGGTTCCCAGGAATGGAGAGCAGGAGCATTTTCTGGTATTTATAGATAAGAAACCTGCCGCTGTGAACCCTGGAGTGACTTAGGATCCCACCCCCTCTCCCCCTGCCTGGTCAGCATGCACAGACCTGCAGGGCTTCGGGGTAAGGAAGGTGGCTGCTTAATGCTCCTCTTCACCAACAACCTCAAAATAACCATCTTGGGGGAGTTCAAAATACAAGTGACAGGGCAATCTTTTTCAAGCTGATTTTGTATCTTACTACCTCCATTTGCCGTCATTTATAACTTCTGTTCATGGGAAAAGTTGTGAATCTGGGCACCGCAGGATTGGAGCTATTTTTGCAAAAATCAGTATCATATCAAGAGTTTAAAAATTTGCAAGCACTTAGTCTAGCTTTCAGAATTGTTGCAAGGATTAAATGAGATAACCATATATATTCATCATTTTTGCCATTCAAACAATGAGGAAGCTTGGTCTGAAACTAAGTGGCCAATGGTATCATGTTCACTTGGGTGTGAAATTGAATCCAGGCTGACTTGGTTGAAAGGATCCCCTCTTTCCTTAACTTCCTTGGTTGTTCCCCATCAAGATTTCTGAATTACTTTATGTAATGTAATTATGCAATATACTAGAATGGGATGGATTAAATGTGTCTTTGGCATACTTTATGCTTTACTTTGGGTTGGTATAATAATGTTTCACTTCATAGACGAATGTCTGTTCAATATGAAGAACATACATTAGCAACAACAGAACCCCACAGATGAAATTGTTTAATGACGTTTATCACTACACTCATCTCTACCCCTTTTACTAGTTCACTATCCTAACTAACTACACTTTTTTCCACATGGCACCAAACCACATGAAATCAGGTATTAAAAGAAACATTTTTTTGGTATTTCTGGAAAGAACAAAACTTCTTTTTTTCCTGATATTTTATAAGGAAAACCTCCCAATATTAGCAAAGCTCAAAGTTTTTTCTGGGTCCATTGTTTCTTCTTTCTATATCCTTGCTCACTACTGATGCCCTCTGCCATGGGGTACCCAAGGACCTCCCTTGGCAGCCGACACAGACTTGCAGGAGATCAAAACTATCATCCTGTCCTCTATTATTGTTTTCAGTTAGAAAGCTATCTATGGAAATAAACCTTTGACAACTGTTTTTCAAACACTTGTGACCTTAGATGAGGAGTTAGAAAACATATACCAGAATTTTCAGAAGCTTTTTAAGATCCTTTCTCCTGAAAATTGTAAGCCCACTGTATCTTCTGCGGCTTCTAGGCATACGTGGCCACCATCCTTCAGACCCTAGGATGCTAGCCCTGAACAAGCATGGAAGCTGCCGTGGCTTTCCAGGCACCTTACTCTCAAATGAAAGGTTCTACAACTTCGATTCATGACAGTCCCGAGAGGATGACTCACATCCCCACCTGCTTTGACACTGTTTTAGCCCAACCTTGACACTCGCTTGTGCTCCTGCATGCTTTCTCAGCTTACTGAGTGGGGAAAGTGGTAGTCTTCCTTCTACTTCTATGTTTAGGAACAATTTTTTAAAGGTTTGTTTCTGCCCAACAGTGTTACTCAATACTAGAGAATGTTAAGTAGAGCTTAGACAAACTAGATTTAAACTGTTCTTGTTTAGGTTCCTATTATGTGAAGGTTTTTGGTTAGCGGTGGGTATTTTTGTCATTTTAAGATAGCATCTGTTTTCAAAAATATACTTAATTAGGGCTAAAAATAACATTTCTGCTCCCCCACCAAAGTAAACATTAATTAGAAACTGATCAAAATTTAAAATAGTGAACTGCTATGACTCGAAATAGTATCTTTTGAAGTCTTATTAAAAATGGACAAAATAGCCACAAGAGCTAAACTTTAACAAAATATTAAACAAGTTTGCTAAATTGTTAATAATTCTCATGTAGTTGTAATAAAACAAGAGGAAGCCAGCCATTTGTCAAGTGGCTAAAATTTTGTTTGAGATGTAATTATTCCAACTAAGTATGTTGGTAAATGCCCACTGATAATGCACTCAACTATTTTGTGATTGCCATAGTGGACAATGCTGAAAAGATTATAGTTAATTTTTCAAAATTCCTATGTGCACTATGGATAAAATCTTGTTGTAAATTCACTAAACTCTCTAGTTACCCCTTAACAAAAAAATATGACATACATAGAAAGTAAGAACGACAAGTGTGTCAACTGAGATCCATTCAAAGCTCAAAATTGTTCAAGTATGGGTAACTCTTGTAAGAACTACAAATATACAAATATACAAAAACAAACTACCAATTTATTAATCATATTCTACAGAAGAATAATTAATAAAGAATTACATTGGTAATTTAAATGAATACTTAATAAAGAATTACTTTGGTAATTCAAAAGTAGAAAATAAAGTTAGAGAAATAAAAACTATAATAATGTCTATATAATAATAATATAATACATTATATATATAGTTCTAAAATTCAGAGCAGCAGTTGGTTATGTTACTTGAATTCAAGGCTATGATTCTGTGAAGTATTTAAAATTTTATATAAACAAAACAAAAGATTAAAAAGCAAAAAAGTTATTTGAATTCATTGGTAACTCTCCAAGGTTTAAAATTTTCCCACAGTCAGCAAGTTCAATTATTTTATATCCTAAATGCCTTTCCCTCCTTTTCAAGTTTCTATATATTAATATACAGAAGTCTAGCTGTATGGAAGAAGACTTCTCAACTTCTGTGAGAACAACTTTGAAAGTTGACAGTATATGACACCCAAACTGTATATAGACTTACCACACTGTATCATAATTACTTGTCTGTTTGCCTCTTACTAGAGGTAGATACAGGTGTAATGTGAATGTACATAGTAACTTGTGTGGATTATATATGTATATATGATTTATGTATAATTTGTGTATAATATGATTAATCTGTCCTTGTGATTTTACATCTTATTTTAGAACAGGAAAAAGAACAAGGGCTATATTAGATTCTGGATAAAACCTATTGACCATCTGGTTCTTGGACTCATGCCCAAGCAGGGGAGATTCTCTCTGACCTCTTTGGTATTGAGGAAAAAAGTATATTAACTGTATATTATCTGTATATTAACAATGCACACTTAAAATTTAGATTGTACCTTTAGCTCAAATATGCAGAAAATAGCTGAAGCCCATGTTTAAAATTCCTATGTTGGTGACGCTCGACAAAACACAACATCAATAAAATAGTCGTTAATTCGAAGGTTTACTGCAGATATTAACAATATGAAATGAACACATACTCCTCTATTAAGAACATGTGTTATAGCTGCTCAATGTAAATGATATAAAAGACAACTATATAGGAACATATTTTATGTGGTAGATTTTCGACTTCTGAGGAAAATCCATCTGTAGATATAATATTTATAATAGCAATACACATATATCCTATCCTTAGTTGAAAATGAAACAGATTTTCATCTTTTAGATTTTATGCTTTTAATATTATGGCTGTAAATATGAGAAATATATTTTCTAAGTACTAACTTTACACTGTGAGCAATTACAGTATGAAATATTTTTTCCATAAAACAGTATTGGGGACATATAAATATATATATATATATATTTATATATATATATATATATATATAAATGGCACTGATGTAATAAACTTTTGTTGGGAAAATTTTTGAGAAAAATAGCTAGTAAATCATACTACTTTGCCTAAATAGCTTTTTGCCGAGTAGAAATTTAAATAAACCAAAAGGAGAGAAAATATCACAAAATTTCATGGAATGAAAATGAAGTCCAAAGAAAATGAGAACGATGCAAGGTAGATGTAAATCATTCAGCAAGATAAATAAAATATCAGAATCTATTAATCAGAATGTAAACTGCAAAGATGTTATTAGAACACAGTAAGCAAAAGTGTGAGAAATAAGCATATGCTTTTCTACAAAATCAACCAAACTATGAATGTGCCAAGGAACAGATTTATGGGGTACCAAATAGATGTCTAATCACAGAATATTGTGCCAGGAAAAAGTGAGGGAACATATTTCTGCCTGTCACATTCACTTATACCCCCTCTAGCTTCCCACATACTTTTCTGCTTCTCAGTTTACTTATTTTTTTTTAAGATTTTATTTATTTATTTGACAGACAGAGATCACAAGTAGGCAGAGAGAGGAGGAAACAGGCTCCCTGCTGAGCAGAGAGCCCAATGTGGGGCTCGATCCCAAGACCCTGGGATCATGACCTGAGCTAAAGGCAGAGGCTTTAACCTACTGAGCCACCCAGGCACCCCTCAGTTTACTGATTTTTTATAAAGATTTTATTTATTCATTTGAGAGAGAGGGAGAGGTAAAGAGAGAGCAGGAGCACATACACCCACACATGAACCAAGGGGAGGGGGATAGGGAGAAGCAGACTCCCCACGGAGCAGTGAGCCACACTCTGGAAGGAAGGGGGTTGCTCAATCCCAGGACCCAGGGATCATGACCCCAGCCCAAAGCAGATGACGTTCAAGCAACTGAGTCACCCAGGAGCCCCTTAGTTCACTTATTTTTATTTATCTCTGCCATCAGAGATATCTCTGTTACAGATTTATCTGTTACTTGCGTAGTCTCTGCCCCTATCAACTGAAAAATGAAAAGTGCTTTTTAGCCCCCGTCTGCCCTACTTTCTAAGAAGTAAATACAACCCTCTCTTTTTATTTTCAGCTTTATTGAGGTATCATTGACAAATAAAATTGTAAGATGTATGGAGCGTGCATCGTGGTGATGTGACATATGTGCAGATTTTGAAAGGTTTGCTCCCATCCAGTTCTTCAACACCTCCATCACCAGTTCCCATCTTGTGGGTGTGGAGAGAACATTTAAGTTCTACTCTCTTACCAAGTTTCAACTATGTAATACAGTGTTACCAACTCCAGTTACCATGTTACACATTAGACTCCCGGACCTTATTCATCTTACAGCTGAAAATTTGTACCATTTATGCACCTGTCCCCATCTCCCTCCCACCGTCCGCTGACAGTCACGTTTACACTGTGTCTATCAACCGCCCCCCCCTTTTATTTTCTAAAGTGAGTTCCAGCTGCTAGCCCAGGAGCAGGCAGAATGTACATGCAACATCAGGACCATTATGTCGACTCAAGAAACTGCAAGATGCTCGTATTCACAGTCGTCTCAGGTATGCAGTGAACTTCGAATGGCGCTGTTTGTTCTTCATCTGTATCTTTCTTCCTGACTTCTCTTAAATATTTCTTTGGAAGACTTTCTGGTCTATTTGTTTGTTTGTTACCAACTGACCTCAAATGATACGAAGACTTTGAAACCACTGCACAAGTTTGGTTGGTGTAGGTTCACTGTTGGTGCAAAAAGGATTCTCGGGTTTTTCAGCATCCACCGGTCACCCTTTGTGTAGAGAGAATGTCCTTATCAATCCAAGAGTTTTCAGTCCAGTCCTGCAAAGTTAGATTCTTGTGCCTCACAGCTCTAAAGAGCTCAGACCTTTGAACTCATACATCTGACGCCCATTTTTCTATGTCCTATTAGGGCTTCGGAGGGTGCAATCAAGAAGTACTTGTGCAAGCTAGTCCCACCCATATGTGATATTCACATCATTTCCTTATGATTCAAAGCCTGTTATGTCACAGACCTTGAAAGAAACAATCCCAGAATCCCACTATGTTTCCTTTGAACCTTTACTGACTGTTCTCAGCTGCTTTGCAGAACTGGAAAATGTCTTTGCAAAAATTATATCCCTGTTAGATCTTCCACTAAATTTCACTTGCTAGTGATGTGATACCCTTAGTTCTAACTCACTGAGACAAGCAACATTTAAAACAACTTAAATATATGAGTATCCAAGCCTTCTCTTGCATCTGGTTATCATGTCTGTCTACTTATTCCAGCCCAATATGCTTTACTACCAGAAACAATGGACCAGAATAAAGCCTGCCATTGAAAAAAAAATGTAATTCAGGAAAAAACATTAATAGTTCATCTATTGACTCCCAACATCCTCTTCATTTGTATTTTTTACTAGAATAGTCTTTCTCTAATTGCCTTACGAGGCAAATGCCGTGCATTCTGCTTTCATTTTCCTTCTGGAAGTTCTATTCTAGTGAACTGCTGAGAGGGAGTTGTGGCAAAATGGGCCAGTTTGGACTGAGGAAACGATTATTTCACTGTGGTATAGGAAGGAAGGTTTATCTTAGGAACCAGACCTGGGCCAGATATAAAGAATGAGAGCTCTCTTGCTGGAACTAGAATTTTCTCTTCTGATCTCTCCTAGAACTGCAGCTGACTGACCACCCGGCGTTTCCTCAGAAAGCCAACATGAGTATAATGACTCATGCTATTTAAACAACAGTAGTATAATATAGAGATTAACATATTTCCCTTCTTAGTCAAGTGAATCTGAAATAGAAAGAATAAAATTGGAGGGAAAATGTGCTCTGTCACACACAAAAATAACAACCAATGAACAAGTGGCTAAAAAATGTATATTTAGGAGAAAAAATGTTGAAGGAATTCTAGCTATATAATTGTGATACTACAGAAAATAGAAATCCTGGGGCACCTGGGTGGCTCAGTGGGTTAAGCATCTGCCTTCAGCTCAGGTCATGATCCTGAAATCCTTGGATCGAGTCCCATGTCTGGCTTCCAGAGCTCATTGGGGAATCCGCTTCTTCCTCTCCCTCTGCCCCTCTCCGTTTGTGTTCTCTCTCCTTCTCTCAAATAAATAAATAAACTCTTAAAAAAATAGAAATCCTATATCTTTTGGATTAAATCATAATGCTAACATTTTAAGAAGAAATATTTTCTAAGATTTTGAATTCATGAGGAAAAAACTATTTCCAGCCTTCCTCTGTCCTGGTTGATTCCAAAGTCTCCAAAGTTTAAAAAGCCAAATGTTTTTTCAAAGTAACCAGAGCTGATTTTTTATAGAGAGTCCCAACTACCTTATTCTCTGGAGAGACAGGTGCAAATGTTCAGAAAATACAAAATGTGTTTAGACCCACCTTCACCTCCCTCCGGAGATAAGAGACATTTCTCCCTTGTGGACTCTTAACAAAGGGCGTTTAAGCTTCAGCTTTTAGATTCAGAGAAAAATGCAACGCAAGATTCTAGTGTGTTAAAAAACAAGCACGTGAAAGTATTCTTGCCATTCCACCTGATAAAATGTCCAAGTTATTCCAATCGGCCCTCCAATTTTCTTGTCTTTCCCTGTTGTGACTCGTTCTCTCCCCGTGGATTATCTCTATTTATATACTTACAGGGTTAGTGTAATACTTCCTTATACTCATACTGGATATTAACGAGGGAGGGGGTATATGTCCAGAAACTTTGAAAATATTAGCTTCACAATTACTCAAGAAATTGGGAACATGGGGAGTGTAGATCCTCACAACAACAAATAATTCCGAAACTGCACAGCACGGTCATTAGCAGTAAGCTCTTTGCTCATCATTTTTCAAGACGGTTCTTACAAGTAGCCAACTTTCATTTGAGCCTGACTCATACTGTGGCCCTGTTGGGTTAATTGACCTTAATGTTTCAGATTCTTATACATTAAAATAACAAATAGCCCTTTGAATGACATCTAGGCAGTAGGGATGACAGGCAATCAACACCATCATCAGGAATGACTCAGAACTACAGTATGTGAAATGCCCAAGGATCATTGCTGTCATGAGTAAATGCTGTAAATGTTGCCTCTAGGAAATATATTTATGTAAATCCACGAAAGAATCTACTGACAAGTAGCGGAAGAGTCAAGGCCTGACTCTGACATGCAGACGGGTGTATACCAGTCAAGAGAAAATGGATCTGAAATCCGTGTCAAATGTTATCAAAGCCATGGGGTCTAAAATTTTCAGAGAATGAAGCCACTCGGCAGTCAGCTTCACGGAACATTCCATCTACGTTAGTAACTGGAGAGTGAAATCATAAAGGTCAAATGAAGGTTCAAATGTGCCATTATTTAAAGTCCCATTATAAATTGTAAATTATGAGAAATAATTTACTGAATGAATCAAAAAGGCCGCACTATATAGATAAACTTCTAAAAAGCAGATTGCTATGTTTCTTAGATAAGAATTAGAAAACTCATTTTCTTATTTATTAATGTATCCAAGGAATAATAAGCCAATTAAAATGGTATCACTTGCAGGCAAATAAATATCTTTATTTTCTGTTTCATACTCATAAATTCTAGTTGTCTAACAAATGTTTAAAAAGTATGCATTTTTTTCTGCTAGTACATTTTTCTGCTAGAATCATTTCCAGAATTTAAGATAAAATTTTTTGCAATAATTATGCTACCTGTATCTCAACAGCATTGCTATTACATTAGTTCCAGAAAACATTTTAACAGATTCCATTTTTCACACAGAAAAAAAAGTTTATTTTTTTATAATTGCCTAATCAAGTAAACTCTAATTGCAATATTCTGTGAGTACCTTTGATAATGCTTTATAATTCTAACCGAGAATTAATGATTTGGTAGTACTAATTAAACTTTGAAAATAAAACTACATGGTTTACTTTAAAAAAGCTTAACGACAAATGTTGTGTTTTCTAGCTTAATAATCTTATTTTAAAATATATAATTAAACTTAAAATGTTGATTTACATGAAACACTGGAAAAATGAAGTATGCATTTCAAGAAAATTGTTGAAATGTTGCAATTAAAATATTAAATAAGATATATAGAGAGACAGAAAGGAAAAACATGATATTTTATGAAATATGTTTTTAAAATTCAACAAGATAAGGAAACTGATGAGACAGACATTATTTTCTCAGAAATCTGAATAGTAAAAATGTCATTTAACACATATTGCATAGGCTATAATATGCAGGAAGAAATGATCTATCAGATGCCAGGTCAGACATGGAAAGAGGGAAGTATATTAATTGAAGAAGACTAATCATTTACACTGTGCAAAGGACATTCAGGAATATTAACTCATGTAAATTTGCAATGATTCTAGACATGAAGATATTCTCCATTTATAGACTAACAATTTAAAATCTCCTGGGAAGATTTCCCTGACTAATACATTCTAAATTTTCCTTTCTCAGATATTCATTTTTGCCCTTTGCTTGTAGATAAAGCTAGCTAGCTATCATCTTTTCTTTCTGCTCTGTTACATGGACCATTTATGGCTGTGATGCTACTTTTGAATTATCAATATAGGTATTTACACTGATGCAACTTTAGCTGAATTGATATTTATTTTTATCAATCTAATATGATTTAGAATATTAACTCTGGAATTAAGGGCACTGCTCAATTCATTTTCTATAGCAATACTTTCAAACTGTGATCTGCTAAATATTTAGTGCCTGTTTTCAGGACTGACAAAAATGAGGAAGAAATTATTAGGCTCTGCTTCCCCCTATCCCTCCAACAGAAAGCTGTGCAAAGAGACTACTCAGCATGTTAATGTGTTGGACATACACTGGGTATAAAGCAATGCCTTCCAACTAGGGTACATATGATACAAAGCATAGCAAAACCCTTGCTCTTCCCTCTGCATGTGATAAGGTAGGTAAGATTCTTGTGTTGGACCCCTTGGGTTTGAATGTCATCCTTCTCACTTACTAGCCCTATGTCTCAGATTTCTTTCATTATAAAATAGAGGTAATACAAGTACCTACCTCCAGAGTAGTCCAGTCCAACCACAGCTCTTTTTAGGTGCATAAAACACTAGAAGGGTTCTGGACATAAAATAGCCAGTATTTTAATTGTTGATAGGAAGCTGATCTATGAATATAAATTACAAGAAATAACCTTTAAATACCCTTAGTTTACCTCTTTCAGCCATAAATTCGCTAAATCTTTCATGAAAGCATATGTTAAGCATCTTTCTGGGCCAGACCCAAGTCATGCATTGGGCTTGCAAAGAGTAATAAGCAAGATTCATTTTATGACAATGAAAAGACTATCTAACTATATTTCTAGAATGTGGGAATTAGTCTTGCTCTGGATTGAATAGTAAAGGATAGATTGAGATTCTTCTCCACAATCCGATCCAATTACCACTATTGCTTACAAGCTCTCAGGACTTGTCTTATCCTCCATGCATCGTTTAATCCTGTATAACATTATTTAAAAACTAGCATTTGGTGATATGCTGCCCCTAGTACTTCTTTATTCCATGGCTATTTTCATAGCAAATCTCAGCTTTTGCTTTCCTTAGGTAATGAAGATGCAATTTAAGATAAGTTTATCTACACCTGACTAATCTAGGAAATGCCTTCCAAATGCCCATGGCAATCCACATGCAGGACAAAGCCTGGCAGTAAATCTCATGCCTCCAAACACAAATTGCCATGGGTCAGCCAGACTGACTCAGGCACATCTATCAACTCTTTTGAATAAAACAACAATAACTAGGCTTTACAAAGATCCCAAAGAAAAGTCACTTATTGACAACTGTATTCTAGAATACTTGCAAACAATAAAATTTGCTCCTTTGTAAGCAAATGTAACATTAAGAGGAGACTGCCATCAAATGCACATACATCTTTGTATAAGAACTACAGGCTTACTGTACATGTACTTGGGTTTACAACTCTTCTTAATTGTTCCATCTTTAAATGTGTGTATTTTATTTAGTAAATATTCATGTATTAGTCACCCCAAAAATTTTATATAAGGCTAATTGGAAAAGAAAAAAAACATTAAATGGCATTACTGACTAGCCACAACTATGCAGAAATATTCTAGAGAATTGGGCAAGATTCAAGAGATAAATTTAACTCATGGTACCCCTGTATGTGTCTTTCAGCCCCATGAGAAGACCTACCCACCACAGGCTGAATTGTGATAGGGCAGCTCCAATAAGGAATCCCAAAGTAAGCAGATGTTCTTCCAGGTCTGGATCAGCAAACTGGGCACTGGATGATGTAAAGGACAGTCCTGACTCCTTCCCATTGACTGGCCCTATTATCTCTTTCAGAACCTAAAAAAAGAAGACACCTTCTTGGCTATACCAAGGTTTGGTTTACCAAGATCTCTAACACCAAAGAAAAATCTCCCAAATCAGTATGAATGTCTCTCTCACGTGGATTTATTTATTCATTTATTTTGCTACTCCAAGTTGGAACGAAGCATCTATTATATCATACCTAACACTTGTCAGGGAGTGAAGAGTATAAGTAAGTCATTATGTTTCCAAATGTGAAGCTACTAAAGAAGTTTGCACTGGAAAAGCACTTCAATAGCAAATGTATAAGCCCCTGAACATCATCTGCTCTGTATAAGTACTGTTATCCTCCATCCTTGACATAAGCCATTGTGTGGAAAAAATCCAACAGCGTACACGTTATCAGTTAGACGGTAATTGCAAAAAAGCAATGTTTTCTCTTTATCTAAAGCTCTGTCATTTGGATGTTTTGAAGGTGAGCCAAACAGGTCACCTGCTTGTCATTTCTCTGGGTACCATGCTTGCCAGCAACGCTGGACTCTTCCTCCTCCCTTTTCCTCAACTGAACCTCAGTTAGTTTTGCAAAATCCTGCCTGAGTGAAAGTGAATACTCAGCACTTGCTTTCTTTCAAAAGAAGAGTTGAAGACGACTGGAAATCCTAGCTTGAGGGAATCTTTAAAGATCCTCTAGAAAAAGGCACAATTAGTCTAGCCCCATACCTAAATGCTTTCCAAAGTCATTCCTTCTTCAGTAGATAATGCCAGCACCTAAAACCACACTTCTAGGCAATACTTTTTTAAAAATACTCTAAAATCAGACAGAAGAGCAGAGGAAACCCCCCACCATTGTGTTATATTTTGAGTTTTATTAGAAAAAATATTAATCATACAAGAAAGGTTCAACTTACTCAGAATGAACACTCAAGAGTAATCCAAGCTGACACAAATCTCAAACATTTTCTCAAGTATCCGAAATTCCTAATTTCTATCTTTATGCTTTCTCATCAAAATGGAGCAGCTTTTATCAGAGGGGTAAACACAGATTTAGTTTTGATCCAAGACTTAGAGGTTATTTGTAATGTATTTTGATCGTCTTTTTAAATTCTTTATCTCATAATAATGTACATTCCAGCTTTCTTGATTTTGTTTGTTTATTGTTTGTGAATCATCTCTCCTTTCTTATACTTCTCAATGATGTGATAATGATGAAAACAATAACAACAACAAAAACAACAACAACAACAAAACCCAATGGGCAGAAGAGCTGAACAGACATTACTCCAAAGAGGACATATAGATGGCCAACAGACACATGAAAAAATGCTCAGCATCACTCATCATCAGGGGAATGCAAATCAAAACCACAATGAGTATTACCTTACACCTGTCAGAACGGTTAAAACTGAAAAGACAAGAAACAAGCATTGGTGAGAGTATGGAGAAAAAGGAACTCTCATGTTGTTTTTGTCATGGGTATTTGTTGGTGGGAATGCAAACTGGTGCAGCCACTGTGGAAAACAGTATTGGTTTTCTCCAAGATTAAAAATAGATTTACCATATGATCCAGTAATTCCACTACTTTGCCCAAAGGAAATGAAAACACTAAGTTTGAAAGGATATGTGCATGCCGATGTTTATCGCACCATTATTTACAATAGCTAAGATATGGAAGCGGCCTAAAGTTCATCCATAAATGAATAGATAAGGAAGAAAAGAAGATGTGGGTCTACACACACACACACACACACACACACACACACACACAGCCCTGCAGAATATTACTCGGTCATAAAAAAAGAATGGCATCTTGCCATCTGCAACAATGGATGTACCTGGAGCGTGTAATGCTGAGTGAATTAAATCAGGCAGAGAAAGAGAATGCCATATGATTTTTCTCATATGTGTAATTTAATAAACAAGTGCACAAACAGAAAAAAAGGTACAACCAAAAACCAGACTCTTAGATACAGAGGACAAAATGGTGGATGCCAGAGGGGAAGTGGGTTGAGCCGGTGGGTGAAAGAGATGGAGGGGATTAAGAGTACACATATCCTGATGAGTCCTGAGAAATGCACAGAGTTGCTGGATCAGTATATTGTGTACCTGAAACTAATATAAAACTGAATGGTAATAATGCTTCAATAAAATAGTAAGAAAATAATAATACCAATGGTAAATATTAAAATGTTAATTGATTAACATATATTCCTTGATTCTCACTATAATGCTATAAAACACACCCAATTATTATCATTTATAAGCCGACAATATTGAAGCTCAGGGGTATACCCTGAAGTAGATTTTAACCCCAGGATTCAAAAGCATATGGATGAGCAGCCAAAAAACTCAAAATATCCAGGTGCTAATGATGTTTGTCAGGTTGTGTGGGGCAGGCATCACAAAGCAAGTCTTTCTTCCTGAAGAGCTACCATGGACTCTACAACAAGAAAGAAACTTTGTGTGAGCAATAGTTACACACCCAGAAACTGTTCCCCATCCCATATTTTTCTGAGATCAGTTAAGAAGCACACATTGCATTTACTCGTCATGTCTTCTTTCTTCTTATTTTATTTTTAAAGATTTTATTTATTTATTTGATAGAGATCACAAGTAGGCAGAGAGGCAGGCAGAAAGAGAGGGGAAAGCAGGCTCCCTGCTGAGCAGGACTCGATCCCAAGACCCCGAGATCACAACCCGAGCCAAAGGCAGAGGCTCAACCAACGGAGCCACCCAGGTGCCCTTTATTTTATTTTTAAGTAGACTCCATGTCCGGCATGGAGCCCAACATGGGGCTCGAACTCCCGACCCTAAGATCAGGAACTGAGCAGAGATCAAGAGTTGGACACTTCACCATCTGAGCCACCGAGGCACTCCTGTCTTGTCTTCTTAATTCTAGGACAGTCCCAATCCATCTAAATGTTTTAATTTCATAACTGACATATTTGAAGAGTCTGGCCAGTTATTTTGTAGAATGTGCTGAAATCAGCATGTGTCTGATTCTTTCTTCATTTTAAGATCTGGGTCACACATTGATGCTTTGTAAATCCTCACTGGGTCTCACAGAGGGTGTGTCCTCTCAGGTCTCAGGGTGCTCTATTACTGGTGATGATCATTCAGTTAATGTGGCAACCTACTTTCTAACACATCATACTTACAACTAAACTAAACAAAAACCAATAGGAAATGCAGGTGTATAATGTGTTAGACAGAAACCAAAACAAAAGGGAAAAAAAGCACAGAAAAAAAATGCAAAGATCATAAAATGTTAAGGCTTTTAATAATGTCAAAGAAATTGAAAAACATTACATCTATGAAAAATCAAGCAGATGCTATAAAAAGAAAGAATAAGAAAACCTTCTTACACTAAACTGAAAATTGTAACATTTAAAATGAAAAATGTAAAGTTGAGATGAATCAGATAGGAAATTTGAGCAATATTTCCAGAAAAGAAAGCAGAAAGACACAGGGAGAAAATAGGACGAGGGCATCTGGGTGGCTCAGTAGATTGAGCAACTGCCTTCAGTTCAGGTCATGATCTTGGAGTCCCAGAATCCAGTCCCACATTGGGCTCCTTGCTCAGCAGAGAGTCTGCTGCTCCCACTGACACTCCCTCCTCTCCTGCTCTCTCTTTCTCTCTCACAAGTAAATAAAATCTTAAAAAGAAAAGAAAAGAAAACAGGACAGAAAAGATAATTGAGTTGAGTATTGATTCAGGAATTCTAGAAAGAGAGAATTAAAAGGATGAAGTTATATTGAAAAAGTAAAAAAAAAAAAAAAGGATAATGAGCACGATATTGGCATGAAAACAGTGATTCAAAAACATTTACTAGAATCACCTTCTAGGACTGAAGCAAAAAACAGACATTTCCTTGCTTCCAATGATTGCTTTATATTCCAGTCCAAAACACACACGCGTGCGCGCTCTCTTTCTCTCTCATACACACACACACACTGAGATAAACCTAAAATAATGGGGTTATCCTAATTGGTTCTTGACTATTTCCCATACCTTAATCCCTAATAAAAAATAGCGTTATGCCTGATTTTTGCTATACTGATGTCTGAAAATAATGATATGATAATCATGTGAGAAAACTGCTGCTTTTCTACCATGGACAGATGAATTTAACCTGGTAATTTGGATATTTCTCAAGTTTTGCTGTTTTTTTTGTTTGTTTTGTTCTGTCTTTTAAAACACGTTTTTTGGGGGAACCTGGCTGGCTCTGTCAGTGGTACATATGACTCTTGGTCTCAACGTTGTAGGTCTGAGCCCCATGTTGGAGATTACCTAAAATAAAACCTTTAAAAGATGTTTGTTTGTTTTTTTTTTTTTCTATTTAGCAAGACAGTTCTTCTGAAATCTGACTCCCCTGTATTCTATGTAACTTCTTTCCTTGATGAAATACTTATCTCTGTGTTTCCTTTCAACAACAGGATGACAGGAACCATATCAATATATATATCATGTAATTTTAAAGACCATAGATCCAAAGAAGATATTGGAAGCTTTCAGATAACTCAGAAACACATAACAAGTAACATAACAGGATCAGAAATCAAAGTGGAATAGGACATCTCAAAAATAAGATTCTAGAAGACTGGAATATCTTCAGTATTCTGAGAGAAAAATGTATTCCCCTTGGACATCTAGTTAATCAAATTAACTGAGAATACAGGTAAACTCAAGGCATTGTTAAAAGACAAGCCTCATAATTTCTCCTCCATATAGTCTTTCTCAGGAAGCTCATAAGGTACTCCACCAAAATGAGAAATTAAAAGAATCAGAAACAGGTGCCAAGACACAGGAGATCTCATATAAGCAGAAGGAAAAGAAAGCTCATGGCCTCATGAAAAAATTAAGTCCTGTCAGTTGTGCAGTAGGCTTGGGAACAACCAGTCAAATTTTTAACATGCTGCATAAGAATTCAGGAATCTTCTCTTCAAGAAATAAGGAAGAAACCAACAAGAAAATTGATTACTTCAAGAATCTGACCATTCCTCCTAGAAAAATGATAGATTATTAGGAATACTAGCATCCCCTTCCAAGTTCTACCCACCCAGAGGAACCAGGAAGAAACAAAAGAAGATCAAAAACAAAGACACAAACAAATGGTGAAAACCTCCTGAGGTCAAGGGCTGTTCTGAGCTTGTTTCATGAGTCCCATGGGGCAGGAGACAGCTGACCTGGCCATGAGAGAACAAGAATCTTATCTGCTCATGTCCTCTTAATTGTTTTGGGCAGAAAAGTTCTGCTGTAACTATGGTCTCGGGTGCAGATGTCCTGGGAATAAGATCAGGGAAGCCTCAAAGCCCCAGAGCCTCCTTTCGAGAAAGTGAGGAAAACATGTGGGGGTTACTCCTCATCTTTCTCAAACATCAAGGGCTGGTGACTTACAACCTAAGGAATGCTCCCTTCCCATTCTGCTTTCCTAGAGAGCAAAGGGTGAATGAAGTCTTGACTTATCAGTGCTTTGTCAGGTCTCTGGGTTCTCTACCTTAAGGGCATTCATCCTCTGCATGGTGAGTTCTTGAAAATAAACAGGGGCCTGGGTCACGCCATCTTGCACTCCCAAACCCGACCTAACAGCCCCTCCCTGCAGGGGACAAGCATATGCCATGGGAAGGACACACTATTTCAAAAGGAAATAGCAAATTGGGTCACAGACAACCTGAATATACTCATTCTCAGAAGGAGCTTATGGTTCTCTTGGAAATTTTGGAGAACTAACAACACAGAGAAAATAGAGCAACTGTGAAAATGAGGCAATTATTAACCCTTAAAGAAAGCAAAAAGTTAAAAAAAGACAAAACATAAAATTACAGTACTCTGTGTGGTTCAACTTTAAATGGTATAGCTTTGTAACCATAATAATGTGAGGACTGAAAACTAATTTAACCAAAACTTCTGACATATTATCTGTGGGATAAAGGGGGCACAGGATGGATGAATTTTTGTGAGAACAGATAGTGGGGCAGGAAGTAAATATATATATATATATATATATATATATATATATATATATACACACACACACACACACACACACACACACACATATGTATGTGCGGACATGGGCAATACTGGTAAAACTATTCCATTTATTAACATAAGAGTAAACTCTAGAAAAAAAATAGCTAAGAAAGTGAAAGCTATTGCCTGCTGGGGCGGGATATACGTCACAGGGAAGGATGAGGTGGGAAGTCTGTTATTTTCTACTATAAGCCTGGTTGTAGTACTACTTGATTTTTAAACTATCTATATGTGATATGTTGATAAAAATAATAATTCAATAAAGATATAGCAATAGTTCATTTACTCCCTGGAAAGTTGTTTTATTTTATTTTATTTCATTTCATTTTATTTTATTTTTTTGTCTTGAGTAGCTAAAATACAGTGACGGCTTACTGTAGAGATTTCACCAGAAGAAGCACAGAGTTGCAAAAGAAGAAAAAAAACCCATTGTTGTGTTTTAGAAAATAAATTTTTGCAACAGAAAGAAAACTATTTTAACTCTTATCTCAAAAAAATAGGCTGCTTGGAAACCCCAAGGAATCAGTCCCTAGTGAAATTTCTACCCTTTTGGCTCTCATCTAACTAGAAAGCAGAAAAGCAAGGCCATCCCAGTTTTAAGCACAGAAGAGCAGTCCCAATAAATCTTGCCCATCTCAAGCCAGAAAAAAGACTACGACGCTTGAGTTTCAACTATTTTAATTTTCTTTCATATATTGGAATGATTGTACTTAGGCATGAGATATGATGTGAATGGACTGTCCATGGCTGAGTTATAAACAAACATTCATATCTGGAACTTTACTGGCATATTTGTTTCCTAGGCTTTTTAGTTATTAGTTTTTTTTTAATATTTTATTCATTTATTTAACAGAGAGAGATCAAAAGTAGGCAGAGCAGCAGGCAAAGAGAAGGGGAAGCAGGCTCCCCGCTGAGCAGAGAGCTGGAAGTGGGGCTCGATCCCAGGACCCTGAGATCATGACCTGAGCCGAAAGCAGAGGCTTAACCCCCTGAGCCACCCAGGCGCCTCAGTTATTAGTTTTAAAAGCAAGATGAGACCAAGACCGTTTCCTGGGGCAGCATCACCCAAGCACCTAACTCTCTACCTGCAGAAACGATGTAGGGAAAGAAGTTTGATTATAACAATAAGAAGTTATGAATACTTGAATTGATAGAATTAAGGAATTTTAGAGCTAGAAAGAACCTCAGAGATGGAAGAATGGAAAGGAAATGGAAAAAGGGGATTTGATGTAATTTAAGGGTCCAGTATGAATAGACCCAAAGAAATCAGAGTTGAGCTCAGTCGAACAATGTCCACGGACAGGCTTTGTTCTAGAAACTGTGGATACAAACTCACTTACTCGCCAAATGTCCTGAAGGCCAAGCTATGTGTCCAGCTGGCTCCAAACAGTGGAGATAAAACAGTGAACCAAATAAACGTATTTCCTCCCTCCAGTGATTGTTACGGTCAATCAGGCAAGTAAACAAACTATTAAAGTCTGATGGGATTATAGTAAGGGAAGGAAAACTTGCTCTGTGCATACACGGAAAAGAACCTAACTCGATCAAGCCTTCGGGGAACTCTCAGAGAAAGAAACAGGAAGGTTGAGAGGCATTGACCCTGATTTAAAGCAATTTCTGGGTTAATCTGATCACTTCAGCCCAACTAGGTTGCTTACCTGAGGAATTAACATACGGGTAAATTTTTTTTTTTTTTTTTTTTTTTTTTTTTTTTACCATTCAAGTTGGTTATCTGTCTCCAGCAGCATTTTACTTAATAATAAAGAAGCTAAAAGGAAACAACTTTATCTGCATAGGATTACGCAATGACAGTGAATTCAAAAGAACACTGGGAATCAAGACCTCTTGGTTCATGGGCAAAGTTTAATCTACAGAGTACATTTCACATCTATAGAGGGAAAAGTAGCCCAAAATGAAATCTGAAGAAATTATTTAATAAACCACAACTTATAACTCCATTTATAAGTACTTATTGTCTTTGATGACTAGGAAAGGGGAAAAGCACCACATCCCTTCAGCATGGTTTATGCTTCTCATTTCATGACATACTGGATGTCTTCACTGCACTGCTTGATTAAATGTTTCAAGCTGGGAGTCTCGTGCTCCATTGAGCTTTATATTTCAATAAGCAGAAATAATTTTTGTACGGAGATAGTTCTAACATTAAGAGTAGATTTAGAATGGTTTTAACTGTGCAAATTATTCTGAGAAAAAGAGCATACAATTAACTTTATACAACCTATCACATTGTTTCTTCTTCTTCTTTGTTTTTTCTAATGTATTTCCTTGGATATTTTTGTTAGAGAATCTTGGTGAATTTCAGAGATTCCTGTTTGTTGCTTTTTCAGCAGGAGACTTTTGGATGCTCAGAGTCTTGCTTTGGCCCATCTGGTGCAAGCCATCTGAGAGTGAGCCAGAGTTTGTTCTGAAATCAGTGATGCTCCTTTCCATTGCAACTAACAAATGGGCTGGAGATGGAGTTTATCCATTCTTTAAGAAAGAAAAAACTGAATTCATTGATATCTTCAATGCAACCCAAAATCTTGCTGAGGCTAAGAGATAATAGAAGCCATGGATTATGACTCTAGATACAGGTTTTCCTGACAGCTTCACAGAACATGAAATTTAACATGAATAAAACAAAGCTATTCTCCAAATGTTGTATGGGGTTTAATCCAGAACGTCCTAGGTCAGAATTTATCAAAGGCAATGGAATTTGTAAAGAGAAAAAAAAATGAAGACAATAAGTAGCATACCAATTTAATTTCTTAGCACTAAACAATGGGAAATTTATAATAAGAGTGAAGTTTGAAATTAATCATTTGGTAGAGTAAGTCCATTTATGTCACACTCAAAAATGAATCTTCATCAAAAAACATCCTACCTTTTAGGAAGTATGGGGTACTTAGAGATCGTGTAAGTCAAATTTTCTAGCAGCTCATATTTTTACTATGTATAATCTGACGAGTCTGTCACATGCATATACCCATGATGCCGTCACCACAATCAAGGTAATAAATATATCCATCACCCCCAACAGTTTCTTTGTGTGTGTTAAGAACCCTTAACATGAGATCTACCTTCACAAAAGAGCCAGCCACATGATTCCTACTTTAATGATCTTTTCAATATGCCATACTGCTTCTTAAATAATAAATGTGAAACTTCACTGAAAAACTAATATTAAATAGCTATACAAATCTAGTTCATACTTTGTGATTAACTCAATTAAATTGATTTTAGCAACTCAAAGCTACCCCAAATTAATCAATCTATGTCAGCTACCCATGTTGTCTTTAAAATTGACATGCTTGTGTGATATATGATTTTTAAATTCCAGAATAAAGTGCATCAACTTCTAGAGTGTGAACTATTTCACACCCATCCTCATTGTTTCCATGACAATAAATAATCAATGAGCACACTGAAAAAACACCAGCTAAACCAGATGCTCTTTTAGCTATAGTGGGATTTCAAAAGAATAAAACAGATTTTTGGGGAAAATTATCAGTGAAGAGGAAAATGATATTTTTAAACCAAAAGGAAAATCCTATTTTATTTTAGAGATAAATTTCAAAGATTTTATATAGTTGTTTCAAACCCTTCATCTATGCCTTGGCACAAATACTTTAAAATGTTTTTCTCTGACTCTGTTTGTAGAATACATATTTCTAGGTTCATCCTAACTCATAGCAGGATAATCCTGAAAGCATCTGAGTGCAGTTTGCTGTTCTGATGAGACCTGTTAGCTTTATATATTTAAGCAGAAGCTGAGAGGAAAACTGGACTGCTACCTCAGGTTTATTAGATGAATTATTCTGTTTACAGAGCACTCTGCATTTCCATAGCCATGTTGATTTCAAAAATCTTTACATGTTATTTATCTATTATATTTGTTAAATTGCTAGATGGAGCTACTTAGAAAGTAATTATATGTACCCTGAAGAGTAATTATGCAATTTTATTGATAATAGGATTGGTGTAGCCTAATGAACACTAACATAATTTTCAAAAAACATCAGAAATTTCTACCTTGTTTTCAAGCAAACTTCCCTATCCAAAAAAAAACAAAAAACAAAAAAAAATGGTATAAATGAAATGGCATAGGACAGCATCCAGAAGGTGGGTGATGTCCCCATGAAACTACTCCCTTACTTTTTCTTTCTCCTTGACCCCATGTCTCTGCCAATTATTTCATCCCCTTTGATCTCTCCAAGTAAGGTTAGCTCCTCCCTCTTTCTATGCACCATCCTTCCTTGCTGTTCTCATGGACCGCACCTCACTCTGCAGCTCAGGTGCCACAAACCACTGGGGGTCTGTGACACCTACCTGTTCCCAAGTACCCCCTCTTGGCCTCTGCTTCGGATTTTCCGTCACCTTTTATTCAACACACTGATTTGTCGGTAGGCTTCCAACACATGTAACCTGACAACATTGTCCTACAGCTGTCCAGTCTCTTGATTTGTAATGTCTTTTCCAAAACCTCTGCCAAGGCCACCTAGAGGATACCCAACCACACTTCTTTATTAACACATGTAAGTTCCAAGAAAGTTATCATCCCAGGGTCAAACCTTGATCAATGGGGAGTGGGAGCCCATGGATAAATGCTCCTCCGCCCTTTTCTGTGGGACAGACAGTCTACGTGTTGCCCTAGTCAGCACCAAGCCTAAGGGCCAGCAGGAGAAACCACTCTTGCATGTGGGTTCCCTCCATCTTGGTTTCATTTTTCCCAGTCCTCTACTTCTGACCTTGAGATTCTGTCCCTTCCTCTGCAAAAATTTATTCCTGTAAACCTTCAACATGGGCTCTGTTTTCTGGGATCTGACTCCTTAATTGATCCAGGTCCTTGAAGTTTTGCAAAGAGCTTGTGCTCATAAATCACTCAGGTCTAATCCTTGTTTATTTATTTGACAAATATTTATGTAACACTTACATGCACCATGTACTATTCTAAGGATTATAAAATATTAACTCATTCAGTTCCTCAAAAACCTGAGGAAGGTGCTATTATCATCATTATTATCACCATATTACAAATGAAGACATAGACACAGAAAGTTTAAATGACATTTCCAAGATCATATATCCAGTGAATGAGGCAGCTAGGGCTCTAAACCAAGCAGCCCTATCATATTCAATAAATAAGCTGATTTTTTTGATTGCCATTATAACTCCATTAAAGTGATACATCAGTAAGGGCCTTCTTCATCTCGAGTGTGGTTTGTTCTCAAATTTGTGAACAAAATCTTATTAGACTTGATATTCTCTGTATGGCAATCTTAGAGCAATGATCTAAGAGCACATCCCAATATGCAAATAGTCATCAACTCCCTGCTTGTCTCATGTTGCTGAAAGTCCATCGGCCAAAGCATGTAACACGGCCAAGTCCAGAGTCATTGTGGAAGGGGAACATATGTCTAAGAGAATGGATAGCACCAAACAAAATGCATTTACATTTTTTTCTTTGAATATGGTGAATTCTTGCGTATAAATATATTAAGAAATAATGCAAATACAGAATAATGTTGGCACTGTTTGCCACCATGAGAAGCACAGGCAGAATAAAGGAAAATGTAAAACAATTACCTGAAGTGTTCTTTAGGAAAAAAAAATTAAGATTTTATTTATTTATTTTGACAGAGAGAGACAGTGAGAGAAGGAACACAAGCAGGGGGAGTAAGAGAGGAGAAGCAGGCTTCCCGCCCAGCACGGAGCCCAATGCGGGTTCCATCCCAGGACCCTGGAATCATGAC
Source organism: Taxidea taxus jeffersonii (assembly GCA_003697995.1). Classification (NCBI taxonomy): domain Eukaryota; kingdom Metazoa; phylum Chordata; class Mammalia; order Carnivora; family Mustelidae; genus Taxidea; species Taxidea taxus. The sequence continues at coordinate 113,784 of RCUC01137216.1, forward strand.
CTGAGCCAGAGGCTCACAACTGAGCCACCCAGGCACCCCTAGAAAATATTTTGATATGTTTAATATGCCAGAAATTTTTTTGTACTGGTTAACTATAAGAGCAAATGTCATGATGGTCAACTGTTTTACAAAATCTTTAGTAACTTGGCCAAGAATAGCAAAGAGAAAAAACTAGAGATACTTTTGATGGTAATTTTGCTCATCTTCCCTTTTCTAGAGAAGATGACATAAATTACTTTGCGCAACAAAACTACTTCTCCTAGTTGTGAAATTCTTGTTTAACAAGTCTGCATTTACTTCACTTTTATTTAAGTCCTTCATAGGAATATGCGATATAACACTTTTACTAATACTTGGAAATGCCCAGATAAAAAGCACTACTAAGCAGTAATTAGATGCACTGCATCATTACCTTTTATGGTAGCTATAGGCAATTTGAGTGTATTTTTTGCAGTATACAGGGATATGCACAGTTAAAAAACAAAATCATTATAAGACTGATTGGTCCCAACATTTTCTAAGCAGAAATTTAATATTTTTTATTCTCATTCAAGAAGTCAGCATTCTCAGAAAACACATTAAGTTCAACATATTCAGCTGTTTTTAAGTTACCTGAAAAGAGAAAATAATGCACTTTCTTGTTCTAGAAAAAAGAATTGCAGAAAGCCCGTACAGAATTTAAAACAGTTTACATGTGTAACTTCAGGCTCTCTACGTGTTGATTATTCAGTAGGAAACAAATGCTTAGCTAAATTTGAAAACTACAAAAAAAAAAAAAAAAGACTATCATCAAAGTGTTTCCCTGTTACAAGACTGACTCTGCTTTGTATTTTTCAAATGTACACAAAAGCTCACGGTGTGACCCAAATTACTGTCCCAAGTATCTACAAAAGGATCTCCCATGATCCTCAGATTTTATCATTAATCTACATGACAGACAGGTTGAAGGGGACAGAGAAGGCCTCTTTGGTAACATCCACTGAAAGAGCAACACCTGTATTGGTTCTTTTGCAACCAGAGGAGTGAAAACGGAAGCCCTTTTCCCACCCTCTTCCAGCAACTCAAGAGGATCAGCTTTGATTTTGCTGAAATCCACTGGGAGTCTGAGAATAGGAAAGAGAAGTTGCTATTAGACACTCTAAGATCACAAAGTAAGGTATTTTTAGGGTCTCATCTCCAATTCGAGATGAACTCTCCACTTTCCTAAGATTAACCTCTCAACTTTATTTCTGGAATTAGAATTTAGCTTCAAGGGCACCCATAGTGCAAGAATAAAAATTAGATGTCCAACGTCTGTCCCTGATTTCCCTCACAAAGAACCCCCCTCCCACACCAGCACCAAGTTGGCCTCTCGGGCACTCACATCAAATACCCACTTGATTGGTCCAAGTTATGATTAAGCCCTCCTCCCAAGCGACTGCCACTTAGCCATCACTGGAAGAACATCCCAGGGAGAGTCATACAAACTCTGGAAGTTGGATGACCTCATTAGGCAGGAACTTCCAAGGTTCTGGGTCCTCAGAGCATAGTTTAAGAGAAAGCTGTAGAGGCACAACTTCAGTGTTCAGTGCTGTGTGGGATGTAGCCAGAGAGAGTCAGAGAGAATCAGAGCAGACCACATGAAGAGCAGGACTTCCGCCAGGGTCTCTGGTTGTTGGATCTAAACACAATGATTCTTGATCTATTGCAGATTCATTCTCCTGAAACTTCCATCCCCTACCTGTCTCTGCTTTCTTGATTTCCCTAAAAGGACTGCTTTCAGAACACTTATATATGGTATTTGTTTACCCTGAACAAAGATTATTCCTTCACTGACGTATCTGAATCTTGTGTTCCATGTCATTTGCTGAGTGATATAACAAATAACATTAAACACAGTTATACGTTTACACCATTGTTTGTGTTATCTCTGCCATCATAAGTCAACACTGAAGAGCCTGGAGTCACATTGCCTTGGTTTAAGTACTGGCTTCATGATGTACAGTTGGCTGATCTTAACAAAGATATATACAATTTCTGTGTCTCAATTTTCTCACTTGTAGGATAAAGATAGCATTATCTACTTCGAAGGGTTCTTTTAAAGATGAACTAAGTTAAAAATGTAAAACACCTGGAACATTTTCAAGCAAAGAGCAGGTGCTCAGCAGTGGATGGTGTTTATTGAAGTGAACATCACCATTGTCATCACCATCACTGTCCTCACCATAAGGTACTGGCTACTAACATCACTTGCAAGTTGGAATTAGTTTGAGGTACTTTAAAAAAAAGGCAGCATCTCAAAACAAATTTTGGGAGTAAGACCCAACCATCAATAATTTGTAACCTCACAACCAAGAGTACTTTTTTCGAATATTTTTTCTTTTTTGAAGTTTCATGACACTGCCCTGTGAATCAGCCCTACATCTATTATGCATCTGTTACTGTTGTTCAGATTCCCCTCTGAACTATTCTGTTACACATATTTGCTAAGCACTTACTCTATATGCCCTGAGCTGGGTCTGGGATGTAGGAACAAGTAGCAGAAGTAAGGTACACGACCTTATGGTGGGAAAGGCAATCAATTCAGAAAAATAAAAAGGATAAGCAAATGCGGATAAGTATTATGAAATCCCCATTAAGAAAATCCATAGTATGATGACATGAAGGATGATTATAAATAAGGTAGGAGGTTCTCTAAAATAGGACAGTCAAAGAAGACCTCCATTTCCTTGCTTCTCATCACCTGGTAGTTAGAACTGCAGAATCTTGGACCTCATCCCAGGCCTAATCAGAATCTGCATTTTATGTTACCCATAATCCAACTTGAACAATTACCAACTCATGGCAAATGTTTCTTTTACAGCCCTTGCTCTAATTATTCTGAAGCAAATCTTTGACATCATATAAATATATCTATAAATATTTTAGTATATATCATTAAAGATAAAGACTCTTCTAGGCTTTTAATTTGAGCAACAGAGTAGACGAAGATAGGCTGTAGGAAATGGAGAGAAGATGATGGTGGGGTGGTGGGCAGGGCAGGGGGGGGGTGGGGAGAGGCTGCGGTGACTGGCAGGAAATGATTAGGGGAGGGGAAAAGAGTTGTCCTTTAGACACAGTACATTTCAAACTCCTGTTTGATAATCCCATGGAACTAAGTATCAGGTGTACAGCCAGAGAAATGATCCAGGACACTGAGGAGCCACTGGGGCCAGGGCCATACATTTGGAAATCATCAACTTGGAGGTGGTGTTTAAAATTATGAGTTGGATTGAAAGAGAAAGTAAATAGAGAAAAAAAGAAGCCTAATCCTAGGTATTTGGCATGTAGATGATGGGAAGAAAACAGAACAGAACCCCGATGGACCAGAGCCAGTACGACTGGAAGAAATGAGCAGTGTGGAGTCAAAGGCCTGAGACAAGAGAATGTTTTGAGAAGAAAATATTCCATTGTATTGAATGACCCAAAGTAACTGGGCTGGGCAAATAGTAGCACTAACAAAAGAGTTTTAGGTGAAGAGGCCATAAACTGAAGAGGAAAGGATGTTGGCTCATATGGAAAGCTGGGCCATTTCCCCTCAGACACTCATCACTCTGTGGATGTGTCTGTTAGGTCATGTGGTGTGAGCAAAATACCAAAGTTTTGAGATTATTTCCTTTTTTTTTTTTATTTTTAAAAATTATTCCCTTTTTTATTGTAAGCTAGGTAACAAAAGAACAATGAGTGTGGCTGGAATGAGGGGAGAAGAAAACAGTCAATATTAGACAACTCTTAGAAGACCTGTTGTCATGTCAGAGGACAAAGGAAGTTTATGGTGTCAAGTAAAGAGCTGTGCTTGTAACTGTTTCTTCTTTGCTTGTTCATCTTTATTTTAGGGATGGGAGATAATTATACCATGTTGATTTCTAAAGGGAATGGTTACATAGGGGAGGGATGAGCAAGGCAGGTACAGAAGGGGAGTGATGGGAAGATTATTGCAAGAGGGTAAGGAAATTGAAGGGAATTGAAGCAGTAGTACAGAACGGGACTTAGAAGTAGCACCCCCACATTTATTTATTCATTTATTTTTACTGTATCCACAGGGAAAAGAAAACCATTTTGAATATGTGTACTGGCAAATTTGTAAATTCGGTTGTGGGAACGTGACACTGGCTGTCTCTCGCAGTGCTGTTTTCATGGAAATGTCAGAGAATCAGTCAACCAAGAGACTGGGAACTCCTGCTTTACCAAGAAGAGGTAGGAACATTGCCGGTTGAGTGTCAGTTTGAGGGTATATGCTCATGATTTTAAAATTAAACCAGTCAACCAGGCTGTGTGACTTCCTCAGCAAAATCTGCCTGTTTAGGTGAAGGCAAAGTGAAGGTGAAGAGCTAAGTTAAGTCTATGGTGGTTTCTCCAGGCAGGTTCAGTGGTGGAGGGAGGGGGAATGAGGGGACAATGTGTGTGAGAAGGAGTAAGAGGAGCTTATATGAATCTCACCAAGAGACCTTAATCTAATGTCTTGCATTGGGTCTCCAATAAATTAAAATAAAATCTAGGTCTACACACTCAAATACGGTTAAATGAACTGACTTATGTGAGAAAAGATATTTATTTCATCGTTTGGTTTTCTTTCTAAGAGCAGTGAGAGTTCCTCCTGAAGACATGCCAAAAACCTGAGAACATCCGTCATGAGAAAACTGATTAAAGTTTGGAGGATAGGAACTGTTGGCTGCTTTATGCAAAAGCTTTTCTTTGGTCCCCCATCTGAGAACTGGGAGATTGATTCCATGCAGACTCCCATTACAGGAACATGATTCATACCACACACAGCAAAAGACACACGCTAACCCTTGCTCCAACCCGGCTGAGCCTGGCACCCAGTGTGTTGTCTAGCTTGGAAGATTATCCATGATTGTACGGATGAGACCGCTCTGGTTCCTGTGGGTCCCTGCAGATATCACAGGGGTTGATTCCAGTTGGAGTCCACGCCCCTCAACATAAGCACTGATGCCACAGAGAAAAAGCCAAAGGATTTCCTTTGAACAGGGGAAGTAAGTCAATGGTTGAGATCATTCTCACGAGATAGTCTGGTAACAAAGATGCAATGAACTAATACCTGTATTGCTTTAGAAAGTAAAATGAGAAAAATAAGATTGCTATAGGGAGTTTTTCGGTTCTGTTAGTGTACTCTAAAAAAGCAATATGAACAAATACAATGGGTGTCTCTTTTTTTGGGTTCTATCAGTAGAACTGATAATAATACACGAAACGACTTTTGACATATGTTCCCTGAAACCAGGCACTTTCAAGCCAGCAGATCAGCATAAATATCTGATAATAAGACTTTGTAAGATGTAAAATAAATTCTGGAGTTGAACATTCACACTCAATTGTATATTCCATTTACAATGTCATAATACTGTTGAAAAGACCCTTAAAATAAACCAAAACCACGAAGACTGAAGTCTTAGCTGCTTTAATACACAGAGATGGTATAGCTCAAAAACAGATGTCAAAATATGTCCCTTTTTGATCATTTTTATATGCTTTAGGAAAAAGTAAAGCACGTTATTTAATTTCCCACATCCCTAACGAGAAGCCCAGCATACTTGCTTTTATTGTAAAGCATCAGTTAAAAAGGTTTGGGTCACATCAACGACACATTTATTCAACTACATCAAAGGCCTCATACTAAGGACTTGCTTTTCCTTTAAATCCTTTCTTAGAGCTAAAGTGAATTTTTAATGATAATGCATCTTCTTTTGACAATCTTTCTTGTCGGCCCATTCTCTTAGCTATTTCAGTGTATTTGTGCATGTATAAGGATAATCTGATCTTTCAGCAACAAGCAAATACAACAGATTTAGTGAAGAGACATTACATACTTTCCAGCTACTGAGATTGCTAGTATTTTGAATTGAGTCCTGGTAAAAATCTATGCACTGCAGAAATACTTTAAATTTGGAGGCCATTTACTATTTGTGGTTGTAGACATTTCTAGCTACTTCCCTATTCAAAATTGAAACTTAAAGTAAATTTTATTTTTTTATTAGTCGTGCACAAAGCTTTAACTGTCAAATTTGATTGAAAACATAAACAAAAGCAAACCCTAGTTCTTTAGCTCTCTGTGATTTTTCCACTCTGCTACCCAGAAGAAACCACACCAGATCTTCTGTGTTTCTTGGTTTACATTCCTTTTTTAATGAAGGACATCCTCAGACAAGCAAAAGTGTGTGATTAAAAGAAAACAACAACAACAACAACCCTGTACCACTGAAAACATATTTAATATGTTCTTACATCTATTTGATGAGAATACTGAAAATGATTTTCCTTCAAAATTTTAAAAACTTTGCTCCACTTGTGGTTTTTTTTTTTAATATAAGTAGGCTCCACTCCCCAGCATGGAGCCCAACATGGGGCTTAAGCTCAGGACTGAGCCACCCAGGCACCCCTCTGAAAACTTCTGTGGGTCTTCTCTTTATTCTTTAATCATTCAAAACTTCTCGATGATGCTTTAAAACTGGAGACTCATGTCTTTCAGTTCTGGGTATTTTCTTTATTATTATTTTTTAAAATAATTTCTCACCACCATTATTTTCTTTTTCTTAAATTATTGCTTAGATTTTAGACTTTTTTGGTTTGCTACTCTAAAGTCTTCTCTTTTCTTCATACAGTCCATCTCTATATTTTTGATTGATTTTATGGGAGATTGCTACAACTGCTCTAACATACCTTTGATGTTTGAATGTATGGACTTTGCATACAGCACACAATATCATGTATCATACTACAATACCACATTACCTCCTGAAGGATAAACTTGGTTTCTTTGATGCTTGATCTTCCTGCCTAAATTGTGTCTGTGTGCCTTTGTGTTAACGGTTTCTGTGTCTCATTTTATATCCAAGGGTTTCTTCAAATGCCTAAGGATGTGTGGTAATCTGTTTCCGGTTTAAAGCAAGGCAATAAGTAACTAAATAAAAATTCTGTGATACACAACAGTGTCCTGCTGACTTCATGACCACTATGCATTCAATTCACTATTTATATTTTTGTGGAAGTTCCCCAAAATGTCTGTAGTGAAATGTCTTTTCTCTAGGGTGGATCTAATTACCCTGTGAATGTAATCCATGCTTCTGAGGTAAATGGAGTGAGCTGTCTTACCACTCAACACGATAGTTCCCTTCATATTTTTATTTTCTTCTGCATGTCTTACCTTCCACTTTATCTTATGCCCCCATCTCCAGAGCCTGTCACATGGTTTCCTCAGATCATAGGTGACCTGCCTCAAAGACAGCTGGGAGAAGGGTAGACAGACACCTACTAAACCAAGTTTGTGCTGAGAACCTGAGAGACTATTGTCTCCTATACAAAGGTGGAAAAACAAAACAAAACCTCTCTGCCTCACCACTACTGAAAAATCACCTTATTTTTGGTGCCTCCTACCCTTCAGCCTTTTTTCAAATGATCTCTTACACTTGTCTTTATGGGGAAAATCCTAAAATTGGGGTTCCACATTCACACATTCTGAGTCTTCATTTGAAATCTAGTCACAGCTTTCAGCTTCCTTCTAGGTTTACCCTGGCTACAGTCTGTATTTCCGCTTTTTATTCTTTTCTTAATTTGGGGTGATCACTGGGGAAAATAAAAAATGACTTTGTTGAAACTAAAAATTGGATTCAGATACTTTTATTTTTTTTATAAGAGATTCTTTTTTTTTTTTTTTAAAGATTTTATTTATTTATTTGACAGAGATCACAAGTAGGCAGAGAAGCAGGCAGAGAGAGAGGAGGAAGCAGGCTCCCCGCTGAGCAGAGAGCACGATGTGGGGCTCGATCCCAGGACCCTGGGATCATGACCTGAGCCACCCAGGCGCCCTGGATTCAGATACTTTTAAAATGTGTGATGGATTTTTATTTGCTCATGTAAATAAAGAAATGATGATAAAGGTAACCAAATAAATAAAAAGTAGGCACATCCCTAGAACATTTTTATCGAAAACTTTCAAGTGTTTCATTTATCTGGTTTTCACTTGTTTCCTTTTTGTTTGTTTCCATATAAATGTTCGACAATCTGCCATTCTGTAACCATTTATAATGTATAGTAAAAGCATTCCATGGCACTGGCTCAGAAGGAAGGAGGAATCTATATGAAGTTCCTTTAACATATATATATATATATAAGTGGTTTTCTACTCGTTCCTTAGTCAGGATAAAGATACGGTCAGTATAAAAATGGGTATTGAGACCATTAGACATGGACCTTTATGGGTGCTTCTTAATAGAGACTGCTTTCAAAATTGGCTCTTTGCACTCATTCTGTCCTCAATCACTCTCTCCATTGGTCCTGTAAATACAGCTTCTTTCCAATTACTTTTATTTCTCTCTGGCTTCTCTAATTAGGGCAATAACGGATTTAAAAAAAATTTATGTATGCAAAATTTTGTTTCAAAGAATTAAAAGAATTAGTAATGACATATCCAATATTGAAAAATAACTTAAAACAAATTAAAAAAAAGATATTTGGGTTCATCTATGAATATAAAAAGTTAAACTTCAACACTGTTTTTAGGCAAGGTAGCAAAAGTATTCCTATGAAAATAGGAATACTATTCCACCACCACTATTGTTACATATTTTGCCATAGATAGTAAATGGTGCATACAAGCAGAAGGATAAAACAGCAGATGCACACAGAAAATAGAAGCAGAATTATACAATTATAATGATAATTATAGTATGATCACCTACAAAGGCAACTCAAAAGAAGTAGACATGTCATTACATCCTATGAGAGCATTCGGTACAATGCTCATATAAGATTAAAATTTCGGAAATTGTTAGGTATCATATACAAATTATATCCAGTACTGCAATATATAGTTAAGGAAAAATACTATTTACAAGATCGCTACCAAGTTTCAAAAGTCTATAAGAAATGTACAGAATTCGTGTAAAAATACTTTAAAATTTTACTGAGGTACACATAAAAAAGTTTTGGAAAATGGGCAAAAGCCCAGTTTGGATAAGATTCAATATAATAGAGTAACATTTATCACCAAATTATTCTATGAACTTAAACTTTCCCATACAAACATTGAGCGGTTTTACTGGTTGTCCTTTTTTTTTTTTTGAATTTTGGAACCAGGCAAACTGACATTAAAATTCACTTGGAGGAGTGCCTGGGTAGCTGTTATGTGTCTCCCTTTGGTTCAGGTCATGATCTAGGGATCCCGGAATCCAGCCCTCCCTGGAATCAGGCTCCCTACTCAGCCAGGAGCTGGGGAGGCTGTTTCTCCCTCTCCTACTGCTCCTCACCCCTGCTCATGCTCTAACTCTTTCTATCTTTCAAATAAATCAATAAATAACCTTTAAAAATAAATAAAAATAAAAAATAAAATTCACATGGATAATTTAACATTTTAAAAAAAGGGACAATACTGAAAATTGATAATTGCCTCTATTAAGCACATGTTAAGACTGTACTGATTCACAGTGTCTGAATAGACAAATAGAGATGATACAAAATATAAAGTCCTAAAATATGGTAAATGCATAAACATTTACTTGATGAATAATTACGATGACACAAAATCATCAAGAGAAAATAAGTTTCTAAGTACATGGTTTTATGCAACTGGAAGGCATCTAGATGAAAAATAACAACATCAACCCAAAATAAAAGCAAAATTGGAGCTATCACTTCTTACTCCAGAATAAATCCTCAATCTAACAAAGATTTACACGTGGCAATGGATAAAAACACACAAAAGTCTTCATTTAGGAAAAGCTTTTCTAAGCCTCGCCACAAATCTAGAGACTAAAAGAAACCAATGCTGATAAACAGAATAAATATTAGCAATCTACGGATGTCCAAACATTGCAAACAAAAGACAAAGATAAAGAGCAACTTGTGATGGATGTGATGTTTTTGAAAACCCCATTTTCTTTACAAGAAAATGACTTAAACAGCAGTAAAACAAACAAAATAACCATCAATAAAGAGAATGAGTAAACAAAGGACTCTAAGTAAAGAAATGGAAGTGGCTTTTAGACCTTTGCCCTCTGTTCCATTATGCTCCTAGGAAGATAAGCGGTGATTTAAAACATATCCTTGGGGCACCTGGGTGGCTCAGTGGGTTAAGCCTCTGCCTTCCGCTCAGGTCATGGTCTCAGGGTCCTGGGATCCAGCCCCACATCAGGCTCTCTGCTTAGCAGGGAGCCTGCTTCCCTTCCTCTCTCTCTCTCTCCCTGCCTGCCTTTCTGCCTACTTGTGATCTCTGTCAAATAAATAAATTAAAAAAAAAAAAAACAACAACAACCAACATATCCTTGTTTTTCAGCATTCAGAAGAGTAAGCATGATAAAGTTCCTTCCCATTAGAATGTGTAGAAACACAATCTTGATTGATTTTCTGCATTCATTAGCAAGATGTGTCCTAAGGTGTCACAAAAGCCTAAGAGAGATTATTTTGGGGGTCTGGGGTTGCTCAAAAATTTCCCCATAAATTAATGGCAGTTGCTTCTTATGAAAAGGTTCATAGGGATGGTCTAATTTCAGATAATGGCGGGGGGGGGGGGGACCTGTATTCCTCTTTCTGGCTGTTTGATGTCTGACCAAGTGCCCACATAACCCATTCAATTACACACACACACACACACACACACACTGTCATACATATACACACATGCTCTCTCTGTCTCTGTGTGTGTCTCACATCACACACACACGCACGCAAAATAATGTCGGTAAAGGAAAATGATCCAAAGGGAAAATACAGTATGGGAAGTATGCTAAGATTAAGAATGAGACAGATTCAGAAATGCATGAAAATTTATTCTATGAAGTCGGTATATTTGCAAGAGGTGAGACACAAGTATGCCTTTTACATGGTCAGCACATGCCCATTTATACAAATCAGTGATGAACAGATTTAAAGACGACTTCTGAAAGAAGCACAACTATTTGTGATACTGAGACCTTCCAGTTGAAGTGGATGGTATGTAACAGACTTGACAATACCCTTACACTACAAAGTGAAACAATTTACAGGAAACTCCCTTTCTATATCATCTAGCTTTATATATTAGATAACTTTGTCATTCCAAACTTTATCTGAGAGAATTAAAAAACGTATTTCATAGGGGACTACTAGGATGGGTCTCTGGCTTCCTGGCTGGATAGCTTAATCCAGTATTACAATTTGGGATGTCTAGAAGTCTGAAAGAATGGCTTATCATTCAGATAAACATCCGTGAGTATTATTTTTTCACCACTGATGAACTGAGTAGCAGTGAATTGGATATTATACCCCCTGACAATTACTTGGGATATAGCAATTCTGTGTTGTAGGTAAATGGGGAGCTGCACAAATCAGCAAAACAAGGGATCAGAGAATGATTTGTTCATGAAAACTGAAGCGTCACTAGGACATTTATCTCAATGAAAGGCAATGCCATCTCATATTTGTATCAGGCAAGGTCCATGCAGTTTGTAAAGCTTTCTAACAGAAATGGGCTTTTTATTTTTTATTTATTTATTTATTTATAACTAGAACAGCAACTTCAGGTAGCAGGAGAAGCGATTATTATGGATGAAGAAACTGATGTTGTGTGATTTGGTCAATATCAAAGAGATAAGTAAACAGCACAGCCAGCTCTCAATGCTGGACTTTGACACCATATGTGGGTTCTTTCCTCATAGGTAGTTCACTAACTTTATAATATATGTATATATTCTCTGCCCCACTACATCCCTGGGATATACTATTTGGCTGTGTATTTTTTCCTACTTTGAAGCTGACTAATTCACTTGTGCTTCCTAGGAATGTTTTCCCCTTAGATACAAAGAAAGCTATGGCAGGGGAGGGACATGGGGCCAATAGAGAATATACACACACGGACGAGCACAACCACGTGTAAGCATAGAGCCTACATGACTACAGATGACAGAAAGGAAGTGATTGGAGACTAAGAAGAGAAAACTGGGGTCCCTGGGTGGCTCAATCAGTTAAGCATCCAACTCTTGATTTTGGTTCAGGTCATATTTCAAGGTCATGGGATTGAGCCCAAGTCAGGCTCCTTGCCTATCAGGGAGTCTGCCTAAGGACTCTCTTTCTCTCTGCCCCTACACCCCTCTTTCAAATCAATAAATAAATATTTTTTTAAAGGAAGAGAAAATGGTATCTAGTATATTGACACACCTGAGAACACAAAGCAAGAGAGAAGTCAGAGAAGAAATGGGAGGTGCAGCCTTTAAGGAAGAAGAGACCTTTCTTACTCAGAAAAGAAGGTGGGAAGAAGTGGTAGTAGGACACTTTGGCTAAGAGGTCCCTACTCTGCTTTCTTTAAAGCCCCGTGCCAAGCCAATGTTTAGATTATACTGAATCGTAAGCTTATGACAAATGCATTTTATTCATCATATGATGAATGTTGAAATAATCATTTTTATATATTCATATGTATTATATGTAAACTTGCATTATTATTATGAAGGAACATGTGATCAGAACGTCTTAGTCTTAAAGTTTTAATGAATTTCTGAGAGGGCTAAGAAGGCAATGGAGCCATGTGTAGAAGAGAATGGGGAGTATAGATAGCTTAGTGATGAAAATGGTTGATACAATGAAATAAAATTAAAGGGCTTGAAAGAACTGTGCAAACTGTTGAGCCTCTACAGAGAGGAATAGTTTTATTATGGGCAGGTGCATGCTTGCTTTCTCCCTGCTAGTAAATTGCAAGCTTCCTAAGGCTGAAAACCTTCTTTTCCATCTACCTGCCACCATGCATCGCTTCATCTATGATCAGTGTCATGTACAGCCTTTTAAGTTCTTACATTATAGAGGTATTTTTAGTATATAAATATACCAAAGGCTTACATGTGTGTTTGTTTTGTACATCGTACAGGCATGGAATGAAAACTTTAATTGCACTGGCTCTGCCACTTACAAATTAAGTGAATAGGTTACATAACCTAAAATAGGTCTGATAACAATTACCCATGGCATTTTCACAAAGAGTAAGTTAGATAATTCATATAATGCATGTAGCACAATGTGTGACATACGGCAAACACCAGAAATGTGAGCAACCATGACTGGTCATCATCACCAACTGATCCCCTTGGCTGAAGGAAGAAATCATGAATCTCCTTCAAAACACTGGGAACATCCTGGTAGTTGTGACTTGGGTCTCGGACAATGTTAACAGTTTACTGATAGCTTTTAAAGCAGCTCTTTCTAAATACTTGATATCTTTTAGTTAACTATAGTCTTCCAAGCAATGATAAAATTGAGAAAGCTTATGTCAGGCTTAGTTTCATGATTAGGCCTTACAAAATGTCCACATCAGTCATGGAGTAGGGAGGGGTTTCCTATGAATTTTAGATTATTCTCCAAAAGTAGATCTGAGCTTCAGGGCTCCAGGATCTCTGTGAAGTACAACTTCTCTTTTAGGAAAAGGATGTGTATTGGCTCCAAATTGCTTTTCGCAATTCTTACATTGAGTACATGACTGAAATAAAGATCAATTCAGACTCTAGTCTCTCTGCAGATAAATAAATGATGGGCAATATATCCAGGACAGGTGGAGCTTTTGATGGATGGACAAGCTGAATACATAAACACACATGAAAGGCCAATTTTGAGCACACATCCCAAATCTCTTTGGTCTTCTCTGGCCCATCATCTGATGTCAGAAATTCCTTTTGTTGAAGAATTTTCTTTTAGGTTTCAATGGTACCTGTAGGTTTGCTTCCATATTGTTGTCTAAATGATAATGTGATATAAGCCTCCTTTCCTGTGGATTCAAAGCAACTGATGTATCTTGTCCAGATATGTGGTTTTACTGGGTATTAATAACTTAACCTTTCAGAAAAAAATATTATCAGAAATACATTACAAAAATCTAAATGAGTTCATTATTCCAGTATTATAAAAAATTACATTGATATTATGGATAAAAACTATTTTAAGAAAAATTCTCAGCTCTTGGGGCTTCTGGGTGGCTCAGTCAATTAAGAGTTTGACTCTTGATTTCAGCTCAGGTCATGATCTCAAGGTTGTGAGATTGGGTCCCACATCGGGCTCTGCAATCAGCAGGAGTCTGCTTGAGATTTTCTCTCTCCCTCTGCCCCTTCCCCAACCCTCTCATTCTTTCTCTATCAAAAAAAGAAAATAGAAAAAAAAAATTCTCAGCTCTAAATCTTACTGTGTCACATAAGTATGAGGAAATGATTAGGTCTAGCAGACTGTGCATTGTCACTATGCAAATTTCTGTATATTTATATCTAGATCTATGCTTATACATCCTCTGGGTCATGTTTCACCAATTTTATGATAAAATGTAACATCATCTACATTAATGTAGACCATAAGAATTATTTCACTTAGTATAATCAAGAATTGAAGACCTGGGTACGTCACAACAGGGAGAAGCACAAACAAATGTTTAGCAGGTAATATAGGGTGATGACTAATTCATTCCCAGGTTTATGTTTATTCCTAGCCCAATGAAACAATTATTTTGCAAGGCTCCTTTCATTTCTGCTTCTGATGAGAACAGCCCATTTGATTTAATGTTGGATTAATGAGTACTTTTTTAAAAAAAGATTTTATTTATTTATTGACAGAGAGAGATCTCAAGTAGGCAGAGAGGCAGGCAGAGAGAGGAAGGGAAGCAGGCTCCCCACTGAGCAGAGAGCCCAACACAGGGCTCGATCCCAGGACTCTGGGATTATGACCTTAGTCGAAAGCAGAGGCTTCAACCCACTGAGCCACCCAGGAGCCCCTAATGTTGGATTATTGAATTGACATTTTTTCCTGTGAAAAGTCAGGCATCAAAAAGGGACTGGATCATAAAAAGGGATTGTTACTGGGCATGTGACTGATTGATTGAATTTTATATTTAATCTTTAAAATATATTGAAGTATAATTCACATACAGTGTTATATTAGTTTTGGGTGTACAATACAGTGATTCAACAGTTCTACATGTTACTCAGTGCTCATCATGATAAATGTACTCTGAATCCCCTTTATCTATTTCACCCATCCCCCACCCACCTTCCCTCTCACAACCACCAGTTTGTTCTTTGTATTTAAGAGTCTGCTTTTTCAACAATAGCCCAATTATGGAAAGAATCCAAATGTCCGTCAACTGATAAACGGATAAAGAAAATGTGGTATTCCACACACACACACACACACACACATATGCACACGCACATGCGCACGTGCACAGGAATATTACTCAGCCATCAAAAGGAATGAAATCCTGTCATTTGCAACAATGTAGATGGAGCTAGTGTATTATGCCAAGCAAAACAAGCCAGTCAGAGGAAGACAAATACCATCTGATTTCACTCATATGTGGAATTTAAGAAACAAAACAGATGAACCCAGGGGAGGGAGGGGGGAACAGGGAGGCAAACCATGAGAGATTCTAAACTATAGAGAACAAACTGAGGGTTGCTAGAGGAGAGGTGGGTAGGGGATGGGCTAAGTGGGTGACAGAGATTAAGGAGGTCACTTGTGATGAGCACTGGGTGTTGTATATAAGTGACGAATCACTGAATTCTATGCCTGAAACCAATATTACACTACATATTAATTAACTAGAACTTAAATAAAAACTTGAAACAACAAAGAGTCTACTTTTTCGTTTGTCTTTGTCTCTTTGCTTGCTTGTTTTGTTTCTTAAATTCTACATGAGTGAAATCATGTGACATTTGTCTTTCTCTGACTTACCTATTTCACCCACCACTACTCCCTCTAGGTCCAACCATGTTGTTGAAAATGGCAAGATTTCATTCTTTTTTAGGTCATGTGATCACTTTAAACTATAAAACATAACTGACTCACGTTACCATATCATAGGTCATACTGCAGTTCATCTTGAAGAATGAAGTAAATTCCTAGATCTTCAACAACTTAAAACGTCTATTTTATAGAAACACAAACTCAGACCAGTAGTTGAAAAACACTCAAACAAAATTGTGTGTGACTGTTTTAACAAAGTAAGATTTATTTTGGCATATGGATGTGAAACAGAAAGATATGTGTATCTTCTCTTTATGTTTTCCAGATAGAAATTTAATTCTTGCCTGTCTCTTAGCCTGGGCCATTCATTCACTTAGCTCATTTGGGAAAGCCATCCCGGGGAGCCAGTGTGAGGAATGAGGGAATGGAAAGAAGAAAGAAGACCAAGACAAGCTGTATCAGCAAGTCAGCTGCCATTTTGAGGGAAGGTGTGTGATGCTGTGAGATAATTGGAGTCTCTTTAGAGAGATGCAGAGTCTGCAGGATCTGTGTTGAGATGCTGTTAGGTTGCACCCGTGAGGTCCATTTGCTGTCCATGTGGGCATCATGGACTAGAGTAAAAGATGTGCATACTAAGTGGTGCATAAGAGAGCTGGCAAAAATAAACAAGCAAAAAATCTTTAGGATGCTACGTTTATATAAATGGACTGAAACTACACAGTGAATAATAGCATTGAATGAAAAACATAATTTCCTTGAAATTTGAAATTTAAAAATCCTCAGCATTGTGTAATAAGAGCTCATAAGTGTGATAGCCATTCTATTAGAAAAAATATAAAAATTAGAAATCTCTGTCTGTGATACAGGGAAAAACTATTAACAAATACACATGCAACCTTTGAAAAATTGCCACTGCTAATTCTGATAAGATTTGTTAAATGAAGAATTGTTGAACTTCCTCTCAAATTGCTTCTGTAGTGCATGTGTGTACAAAAAAGCAGAATATTGTCTTTCACTGCATTTTGTCTTACATAATCAGACTGTGTCTAATCATCTTAGTATCCTGATTAAAAGTTAATCAGGCACTTGGAAAATTCTTTTTTAAAACTAATTGTATATACATGGAGCTCTCATTAGGAAAATTTATACCAGTGATATGAAAAGTCCTTTGACTTATTATTTTCCTGTCTTGAAAAACAATTATATCTGATTCTTAGGATTTTAATCTTTACAGTCTCTACCCCAAATTCCACTACATTTTCAGTGAATGAAGTTCATGATAAACAGTCACATATTTTTACTTTAAAATGCCTCCTGCTTCTAAAGCAGGAGAATTAGGGAGAAAGAAAGAATACTGAGCCCACTCAGCAAGCAGGTGCATATACTTGGGAAGGCTGGTTTAGCTCTCCGAGTCTCACCACTCACTTACTAGTGAATAACTAAGTAAATTTCTAGCTGTAGAATCAGATTTTGGAGCCAGGCTGTTTGCCTTATCGAATTTTTAGCTCTAGCAATTAGTGGATTTGTGATTTGGGGCAAGTCACTTAATTCCTGTGAGTCTCAGTTCCACCAGCTGTTAATTAAAAGTTAAAATTATTTTTCTGAGAAGAGTTTTCTGAGAACTAACTGAAATAACAAACATAGAACATTTAGCATAGAGGGGGGCCCAGAATAAACAGTATTACATATTTCTCATTATTTGCCTTTTTCCAAATGTAGAGCAAGAACCCACCAGCCTACGTTTTCTACCCCTGAACATATCTTCTCTCACACATATGCTCAATAAGGAAAGTCCCTCCACCAGCAAACACCGAACCTCCTCTTTCTACCCCGAACCCTCTCCTGCTGTGGCTCCTCCAAGAAACTTATATATCAATATTGTTTTCTCTCCTGCATGCTCGAAGTCTCTCTTTTCTCTTATGGGCAGATGCATATGCTCTGGTGGTCTTTCCTTACCCACGTGTGTGTGTGTGTGTGTGTGTGTGTGTGTTTATGTGTGTGCTCGTTCTCCCTGACCCAAACTCTTTCTCCAGCCATGTCTCTTTTATCACCACAGAATTCTTTTTTTTTTTTAAGATTTTATTTATTTATTTATTTATGTATTTATTTGACAGAGAGAGAGAGAGAGATATCACAAGTAGGCAGAGAGGCAGGCAGAGAGAGAGGGGGAAGCAGGCTCCCCACCCAGCGGAGAGCCCGATACTGGGCTCGATCCCAGGACCCTGAGACCATGACCTAAGCTGAAGGCAGAGGCTTTTTAACCCACTGAGCCACCCAGCTCCCCCTCCCCAGCCCCGGCTCTGCTTTTCAAAGGCAAGTCTTTCACAACCGTTTAGCCTTACCTGGAAGCATGACTTATTCTTCTACAATGTTCCACAGATACTTATCTGTGGTTGCCCCTGCTCTTTCCCTACCCTAATTGTTTTCTACTTGGAACTCCTGTAATTATTTTCTTCATATCACCTATTACAACTGAATGTTCATGGTCTTGTTTTCGTTCTTCTTTGCGAGAGCGTACAGTTAGAGAAGGCAGGAATTCTTTTCCCTTCGCCAGGCAGCGTCTCAGATTTACGAGGCACTCACAACTACTTGTGCCATAATGAACAAGTGAAGAGAGAGGAAGGTCGTTTTTTGCCTCAGTACAAAGCAAAACTTTCTAATAGGCTCATTGGAAAATGCATCTTTAAAGCAGTGTGAGTATTCAAGCAACATTAAGAATCCATGGACAAAGGACGCTAGAGTGAGACATATTCTGCATTTCTGCATCTTTTTCGGTGAAGAAAGGGAGGAATGCTGTTTTGTTATACGTTTCTGTAATACCACATTACTTGATGCTTCTAAATAATGACTTAATACCAAAAATCAAATATCTTGTTCTCACTATGCTCACAGAACTTTAAACATTTTAAATATCCCAGATATTCTGTTCCATGTCCTTATATTTACTCACTGACTGGTCAGACTTTCATTACAGGCACCTGTAGCTTCTGGTAATCTAATCATGACTATCATATGACATATTTGGGAAGGTCTAGCCTGCTGATCAGATGGAATCTAACTTCCCATGTAAAAGTGGACCCTGTCCTACAGAGAACCTCTGGGAGTAATCTACTCTCTAACAGAGAGCAAGCAAACCATTTGAGGCAAATTCAGTCTTTTTAGAGCAGTGGGGTACCAGTTAGTAATTTACCTCCTCTGGGGCATTAATTGGTACCCTAGAGCACTGGAAGAGTTAATTTACCTCATATAGTGAGCACTTGAATCCTAGAGAAGTATGCTCAGCTTAGCTCACAACAAAGCAGGATCAAGACAGAGATTAAAAGTAGCTTAAATCACATATCAAAACACCTATTCAGGTAAAACAAACAAACAACTGTAGTGAAGATGTCGTTTTTCTTCTACAGGTATTTCGGGAGTTTGTAGTTCTTAAGCTCAGTACCTTTCTCCTCTACTTCAAAAAACAGAATTCCTGCGGCAATATTGACACATTGGCAATTAACAAAGGACATTGACTCATTCTCAAAGATCATAGTGCTGTACAGTAATTTCCAATAAAGACTCTTTCTGCGAAATTCTATTAAAAGCAAAGAAGGAAGAACAATGAATGCACTTGGCAAGTGTGAGGTGTCCTGAGGTGCCTTGAGACCACACATGGCCATAAACTGATGGAGCACTATTTCGCTTCAGGGATTGGGCAGCAAGTTCTGCTATAGAGATTGTGGATTTGTTATCCACCAATGTCCTTGAAAGTGAAAATCAACTTGAGAATATCTATTAATGTCATAATATACTATTATTCTAGTAGAAAAACACCTGGGGCTTTCAAACTTTTTTTTTTTTTTTTTTTTTTTTAAGCCACAGAAAACCAATGGAACTGCACTGGTTGGAATCTGGAGGTCTAAGACCCACTCACTTGAACCTTAGGCAATCAGCCAAGATTAGACGGAGGGGTACCTTGCAAAGCTGAAGGTCCCCTGAACCAACGGAGGTTTTAAA
The DNA here is from genome assembly GCA_003697995.1 of Taxidea taxus jeffersonii. Classification (NCBI taxonomy): domain Eukaryota; kingdom Metazoa; phylum Chordata; class Mammalia; order Carnivora; family Mustelidae; genus Taxidea; species Taxidea taxus. The sequence goes on from RCUC01137216.1 coordinate 133,500, forward strand.
CTCTTAGAATAGGGGCGCCTGGGTTGCTCAGTCGGTTAAGCATCTGCTTTCAGCTCAGGTCACGATCTCAGGGTCCTAGGATCCATCTGGCTCCCTGCTCGGCAGGAAGCCTGCTTCTCCCTTTGCTGCTCTCCTTTCTCATTCACTCTCTCGCACTCTCTATCTCAAATAACTAACTAAATAAATAAATAAACTCTTAAAAAAAACAAACTCTTACTCAGTTGGTTAAGCGGCTGCCTTCGGCTCAGGTCATGATCCCAGCGTCCTGGGATCGAGTCCCGCATCGGGCTCCTTGCTCAGCAGGGAGCCTGCTTCTCCCTCTGCCTCTGCCTGCCACTCTGTCTGCCTGTGCTCACTCTCTCTGACAAATAAATAAATAGAATCTTTAAAAAAAAAAAAAAGAATAACATCAGATTAAGTTGATTGCCAAATTCAACAAAAATGTGGCCACCCTGTTTCCTACATCACCGAAGCACTTGGACTTCCCACATACCATTCTGCATTAGTCCTATTACGCGAATACATTCCACACATCATGTCTCAACAGGGGTCTGTATCTTGTTCATACGCATGTCACCTGCAGCATTTTTACACAGTAGCAGCAGGTGCTCCATAAATATGAATTAATTGCTTAGAATCTTAGGGTCTTTCCCCGTTGTCAGAGGCAGAACAGGTACTGTGAAATGGTTATCATCTCTTTCATGGAAAGTCACATTTACCCAACTGAAACCTGAAGCAAGAGACGGAGTTTGCTGTCAAGGAAGCAGGGGAGGGGTATTTCTTGTCAAGGGAGATGGGCCAAACAAAGGCTTAATGATGGAAAGAAAAATAAAGAATTCAGGCATTTTAAAGTGGTTGGGGATGGCTGGAGCTGAGACTGTGTCAGGGAGAGAAATGTGGATGCGCAGCCTACAGGCGTTAATGTGACTCTACTACTAAGCTGCCCTTTTGTTTCATGTTCAGAGTTGGGCATCTTTTTTCCTAAGGTAATTTGGAACCTTGAAGCTGGGAGAGATCTTTTCAGATTTGTAAATCAAAGAGATCTGTCGGACCATAGTCTTTTATTCTGGATGAGAGGGCAAGAGTACCGAAGTCAACGAGTTTGTTTCTGGTGTCATCATGTCATCATGATTTATACCATCGCTGTATTACCTCGAATGGTCACATGCATGCATGTGCACAGGCACAAACACACAAACATTTACGTAGACTACCTCTTGCAAAGTCCCTGGGAATACTCATATGCTATCACTTCATAACAAAATTGACATTTATATGTTATTTATCAGACCCTGTGATAATTTCAAAATATTTTAATGAAAGAAATATGGGACCATTCATGGAGACATGTTTTTTTCATAATCCTACAAGACATGTATAAAACTCTATAGCTGCATTAACATTCAGTTTTGTGGCAACTGTGATGAGTCATGGTAATCCACCAGGGAACAAGAATTTGCTCTAAGGTGAAAAAGGATAAGATGCTGTTTGTTCATCAGAATGCTCTGTGGTTACAAAATAATTCCGGAGTTGGAATTAGAGCACGCTAAAGTTGGAAAGACCTTAGGGGGATCATGGAACTCCAACTCACTTCCACAGATGAGATGACTGAGGTCTCAGATATGAAAGTAACTTGTTCACAGTCTTCATAGTTTTCCTTGGGTACAGATGAGAAAGCTTTAAAAACCTTGAGAGATTTCCCTCCACTGCCCATAATCACCTCCTGAAACAATCCATCCAGTCATGTCTCTGTGCCTTGCACTGAATTCATTAGCCCTGTGCCCAGCCTCACACATTCACCTCTGCAAATCCCTGTTTGTTCTACATTATGGGGTCCTTCTTCTGACCCTAGAATTCTGCATGTAATATAATCAGAATATATGGGACCACAGCTTTCTTCTACCATAAAGTAGTCTTTTTAATTGAGATGAGCCTCAATAAGAAATAAATAACAGCAGCCGATTCCCAGACAAGATTCAGTGATTCACAGCCCCTGCTGGCTCCATCTCATTGAGGCGATGTATAAAGCCCCCGATTTTCCTCACCTGAGGAAACATCCCCAACTATCACACTGGCCCCATCACCCAAGGAGAGAGGAGGATAAACCACCATCTTCCTTTCATTCATTTGCAGAGTCTGCTTTTTAACCTCCAATCACTTCCAGTTCAGTGTACGTTTAGAGTTTAGCTGAAGCAGTATGATTTTAGGTTGTCTCTTTTTTTGGGGGGGGAGGAGTATAAAAAAGACCATTCTTTTAAGGTCGGTAACACTCTCTAGAATAATGAATTCTAATCAATAATCTTTAGCTTGTTATTAAAACTCCATACACATTAATACTATCTTTTCTCAACATCCATAATCCAACTATAATGATTTCTTTTGATCTTTCTTTCATTAAATTCCACAGGTCTGTAACCCATCAATATTATTCTTTTTCCCCAGACTGAGCCCAAGCGTCTGATCTTTGGTCAAACAGAGTTCTAAAGAACTCAGTTTTGCTTACATTGAACAAATGTTATAATGACCTCCATCGCGGCAGTTGTTTTTGTGAGACAGAAAGCTGTGCTTGGTGAGCTGAGGGAAAACACGGTAGAACAATTTTCTGTGCAGAAGCTGTAGCCATAGGCAGTGACCTGGAGAAATGTCCCTTACAGTACGCTCCCAAGTTGTCACGCTTAGGAGTTTAAGGTAACATTGGAAATAATTTTTTTTTTAAAAAGTGTGTGTGCGTGCGTGCGCGGGCGTGCGCATGTGTTCAAAGTGTCGAGGAGAAGCTTGACAAGATCTAGTAAAGTTGAAAAACCACAGGGATCGATGTTGTGTGTGAATCACTGATTTCAGTCCCATGTACAAACTCTATAGAGAGCCTCTAATTATGCAGCTATGATGAAATAAATGAAATAATAAAAAGAAACTGGCATATTTACCCATTTTACAGAATTTCCTATCTTAATAATTAATCTTTTTTTTCAAATTAGAGGTCAAAGAATATGCTTCGTATTGACTTTCATTAGTTCATTGCTTTAAAGGTAGCTTCTGTTGAAGTTATCCAAACACCTAAAAATAAAACAACATGCCCTTCAAATTCTTCATTCATAGTTTCTAAATTCATGGTTATAATTATTTTTGGAATAATCTGGCATTAGATATATTTAATGTATTGTTCTATGACCTTGCTCTTTCAGGCTTCCCATTCATTCCACTTCTCCTATACTTTTTTTTTTTTTTTCCATGTGAATAGAATGTTCTCTGGTCAGAGCTGGGATTAGGAAGCGAACTCTTCTTCACACCCCAAATAAAGAGGGAGGTACCCAGAGGCCAGTTATATCTGGTGAGACCTTGTGGCTATTAATTATTAAGCAACAGTGAGATGAGATGGGGAGATAGAGATTCAAGGCTCTGTCAGCTCCAGCCTAAGCAGGACTTAGATGTTGTGGGTGACTGCCCACAGTACACTCCTTCATCCTTGCTTTTGGATCCTTTACTCACCCTTGAAGATCATTTAGTCAAAGAAATGGCTGAAGGTCTAGTGGATATTCTGGGCCAGATGTGGATGGCTGGAGATGGGTACAGATCACAGAGGTCTCAAATTCTGAAAAGGCCTCTGAATCACTGCCTCAAAATAGTGTGTCTACTGCAAATGAGAAGTCAGAACCATCTTCTGTCAGTTGACAATTTGTTTTGGGAACCATATGACTTCGGAGAATCTGAATTTTCCATTATTTCAACAAGTACTTCTCACTATCTCTCACCAAAGGACAATTCAGACTACATTGTTTGGGCTATTGATAGTCAAACATAAACCAAATTTGGGGGGAGGGGATCAGGAGTGTCTACAAGTTGCAGGTATCTTCCCACTCTTTGCAAGGAAGAGAAAGACAGGTGATTCCTGCCAGAGCTGCTGGGATTGAAAAAGTATTTGGGACTGTCCCTCATGGAAGAGACATCTTTGTAATGGGAATCCCCACGTCCTGAAACAAACCCTGACATAGGTGTTTAGTTCAAGATATGTGTACCCTTGGGATATTGATGGAACCCAGTGCCTGTGTTTTAGCCTTTCTTCACCTCTCCCCTGACTGGGGGGGTCTGAAACCCCTCCTACCACTGAACCCTGACCTATAACCTCTAAGAACAGCCCATAGGACTGGGCTTTCCTTAACCATCCACCTTGCTTCTAACCTGTATAAACTTCTGTAGGGGCGATCTTATGTAAGATACAATAAAAAAATAATGTTTATAGTTTCTAGTAAATGTTAAAATGTGATGAAAATGTCCAAAAACCCTGCTTGAATAAGATAACAAAAAATAACTGTAAAACGAAAAGATGTTTGATAAAGGTATTATGGACTCTGTAAATCAATGTAATTCTATAATCTAATTTTATTTAATTAAGGATTAAACAGGGTGCAAAATTCCTCTGCTTTCTTTTCTTATGGAATCTCCAGACATCGTCTGCATGGGTTTCAGAGATTACAGGAGAGATTTATTATCACAAAGCAGGCATAAATAGCTCAGGACCAGAGAGGGTTTTGAAAGGTGGCCAATACTCATGAGGAACATGATGAACTGATTTTAAATAATGCAGTACTGCCACCATGGGGGGACTTCCTGGGCTTGGATGATATAATGCCCAGGAAGTTGCTCCTGTGTTACTGGAACCCCATGCTGTTAAATAACATTTACTTCAGTTATCTACCTCTATTAGCCTTACCCCCCATCGGTCAGCTAATTAGACATAAATCTATTAAGCAAAAATAAATTTCTATGTACTTGGCTATTGCTTAAATCAAGCTTTGGCATATTTAAATTACCATCTTGTTTAAGTATGCAATGTAAACTACCTTCTGATTTCTTCTTTATAGATAAAGAGGAATTGAAAAGTGGATAAAGAAAACATGGTTGACAACAAGGTTTATTTGTTCTGATGCATATGGAATTTGAATAAAGCAGGAAAACATTCTAAGACGACAAGCACATTCTGACTGTCCTTATTTTTAGAAATCCCACATGTCCTCTGAGACCCAGTTTATACCCAACAATTGAATATGCAACAAAATTGCCACATGCAGTCAACGCCGTAGTCTTTGACTCCTGCCAATCCTTCTGCTTGCTACACCATTCCATGGATCCTTTTTTTCCAAATATAAATTTATGCCACTGATGTGTCTCATGTTTGCCTCCTTACCCCCCTGAAATCACGCCACTTTTTACTTAGCCAGAATATGCAAAAAGGCACAGCTCGATTTCTTTCTCCTCCTTAATGATCTGAAATTGAATCTGTTAAGAAAGAGACCAGGTTGCCCACTCAACATAAGAGCATCATGTGATTCCTTAAAACACTAATAAAATAGGAACTGAAGAAAGAAATATGCCTATAGCTACAATGATATTAACAATTAGAATGCTTTATATTTAGAGATTATAAAGTAAGGTTTCACTTAAATCTAGAAAGCCCTGAGAAGTAGATCGAACTGGCAACATTATACTTATGTCTACACGTATAATCTAAAACTTATGGCCATATGTCTCTGGTCAGTAGCAAAAACTCCAGTAAGTGACAAAAACCAGACAAAAATAGGTCTTTTTCTGACCTCTAGCTTCAATCTTTCCTCAGCAAGAGCAGCCACATAAATGTGGAGACGGACGGTGCAGGGTTATTGCACTGTGCCTAACTATGCCTCAACCAGCACCAGAACTTACCTGAAGAACGAGTTTTGTTTTGTTTTTTTAAGATTTTACTTATTTATTTGACAGAGAGAGAGGGTGAGAGAGCACAAGCAGGGGGAGCAGCAGAGGGAGAGGGAGAAGCAGACCCCTCACTGATCAGGGACCCTGATGTGGGGCTCGATCCCAGGACCCTCAGCTCATGACCTGGGCCGAAGGCAGATGCTTAACTGACCGAGCCACCCAGGCACCCCGAGAATGAGTATCTTTCACAAATATTCTCACCTGGTCTAGGGTCATAGCGTCGGTGCTACTAGGTGGTAGCCAACCTTCCCTCTCCTTGCCTTTTTCTCTCTGGGATGGTTATTAAGTCAGGACTTTGGAGACAGACAGATGTGAGTCCATATTCTGGTTCCGCCATTACTAGCTGCATTACCCCAGCCCAGTTACTGAATTTCTAGGCCAAAGTCAATGTCCTCAGCCGAAGTAGCAGTATATGCAAAGGGCTTAGCACAAGGTAGCTAATGTGAATAAATATTACCAGTTATGATAGCAATGTTTTTAAATACATTCAGTTGGTGTTGTAATTAATAAAGTATCATTTAGAGTGCCTGGGTAGCTCAGTGGGTTAAGCCGCTGCCTTCAGCTCAGGTCATGATCTCGGGGTCCTGGGATCGAGTCCTGCATCAGGCTTTCTGCTCAGCGGGGAGCCTGCTTTCCTTCCTCTCTCTCTGCCTACTTGTGATCTCTCTCTGTCAAATGAATAAATAAAATCTTTAAAAAAAATAAAGTATCATTTAAGTTGTAAATCAATTTAAGTAAACTTTCTCTTGGTATATATTTTTCACTCATAATTCACTCAATAATTATAACTACCCTATAAAAGAGCCTATCGTTTTATTATTATAATTATTTAAATAAGTCACAATAACCTAACAGGTTGCAATACATTCTCCTACCCCAAGGGAGCTACAAATTTTTTAATTTAGGTGTATGTGCATGTACGGACATGCACATTGCTGAGTAGTTGGGCTGCCCTGCTTAGTTGTAATGTAAGGAAATTCTCAAAATGCCTCAGTGGGAAGACACCCTCAGAAAATTCTGATAAAAACTTTCAGGACAGCAAAGAGGCTGACATTGCATATTACACTCCGCCAGAATTATCGCAGCAAAACAGCGCACTAAGTAACTGAAGAATGAATACTTGAAACCCAGCACACGTGTTTTGTGCAAATATGCAAAAATGGTTAAACTGATTAATGAATTTTCACCCTTGCACACACCAATTCACAAAAACATTCTCGAGGAAAGCGGGTACTAAGTTTCTGTGTGGCTTGTAACTATGAAAAGAAACACATTTTTGCAGAAAGACTTTTCAGGGTTGCCAGCTGGTTGGGATGCCAGCAGTTTGGTAAATAGACACCTGCATATTCTTCACACAGGCACTAAAACATATGATTAATATAAACTCATTCAACACATATTTATTTAGAATTTAATATATGAGACTTCATGTCTTAAGCAATAGATATGTAGTAGATAAAACAAATAAAAGTTCCTGCCTAATGGGGGCTTGATAGATAATACACATATAATTAAAACATACACGCCTTGATGGTGAGGAAAAACTGATTAAACCTAGAGTAGAGAATGGGCCACGTCATGCTGGCAGGGGCAGCTATTTTATTTATATATTTATTTATTTAGATTTATTTATTTGAGAGAAAATGTTAGGGGGCATAGGGAGGGGCAGAGGGGGAGAGAGAGAGAGAGAGAGAGAATCTCAAGCTGACTCTCCACAGACCATGGAGCGGGACATGAGGCTCAATCCCACCATTCTGAAATTGTCATCTAAGGGGAAACCAAGAGTCTGATGTTCAACCTACTGTACCGCCCGGGTGCCCCATGGAGGGCTAGGAATTTTAAATAGTAGTCAGGGAATATACCACTGAAGTGATGATATTTGAGCAAGGACGTAGGAGTTGAGGGAGGTCTTCGTGTAGATAGTAGTGGGAAAGGTGATCTAGGCAGAGGAAACAGCAAATGGAACAGAAATATGTTAGTGGAATAGTTAGAAATCCCTTCAGCGCAGAGTTGAGTGACTGTGTCAGAGGACTTACCGCAAGGTATCATCAGACAGATAGAACCTTGTAGGTCACTGCGAGGGCTTTGGTTTTTACTCTCTCTCTCTCTCTTTTTTTTTTTTCCCTAAGACTTTATTTATTTTACTCGAGAGAGGGAGAGAAAGGGAGAGGGGGTAGGACAGAAGAGCACAAGCACGGGAAGCAGCAGAGGGAGAGGGAGAAGCAGGCTCCCCACCGAGTAGGGAGTCTGATGGGGGAATCGATCTCAGGACCCTAAGATCATGACCTGAGCCAAAGACAGACACTTAATCGACTGAGCCACTCACGTGCCCTTGGCTTTTATTCTTAAATGAATCTTCTCGTCCATATACAAAGTCCATCTCAGTGAGGCACAACTCCACACAGCTGCCTAGAAAGAATGTTTGTCTTCCTCCCTTAACAATCTACACTTCTGACAGAGTCTTTGCTAAATTTTAAATCCAATCCAATGAGTAGTGTTCACCATTGAAAATGGAGAACCAGCTGTTCACGGACCTTGCATTACAATGTTCACATATATTATTCTCCAGGTATTCTAGCCTCTCTTTTCACACTAATTAATACCAGACTTTCACATTTGAACGTGGGTATTATTTTTACTCGAGTTTTGAGAAACTTTATCGTGTTTTCATTGTGAGAGCTTTGGCTTTTACTCTGAGTGTAACAGAACGCCGTTGGTAAGTTCCCGGAAAAACAGGACCTGATCTAACACCTGGTGTATGAAGAATCACTGTCTGCCATTCTGAACAGAGTGAAATGAGAAATGGCTGGGACGGAAGCAGGAAGATTACCGTGGAGATGATGGAAATATTATGGAGAAGTGGCGTTCACGTATCGGTCCAGGTGATGTCAGTGAAGGGGTTAAGTGGCAGCTACCTCTTCAGGGTAGAGAAAGGATGGTTTGAACGTGGATATTTAGAACCTGTAGAGCAGAAGGGATGGCACAGGTCTGAATCAATACAGCAAACACTGAATGGGCAGATTTTTAAAGAACAAAGATCTTGGATTCGAACATTTCAATGATAAAAAGCCCATTAGACATCTCTATAAGCGGTGATATCACATAAGTAGTTGGGATATAAGTCTGGACTTTTCAAGAGCAGTCAGGAGCAGAAATAAAAATTGGGGAACTCACCAACATAGGCATGATTTTGAAAACAAAACTATATGGAATCTATGAATGTGTAGATAGAGGAGAGAGCCAAAGGCTGAGAAGTATGGTATTTCAACAATCTGAGGCTAAGTACGCCAGGAAAGGATAAGGAGTGATCCATGCTGAAGAAGGGACATGAGATCAAGCCCTGCTTGGAGCCCACATGCAGAAGGCGTTTTAAGGGTAAAGAAATGTTCAGTCACATCAAGCCCTGTTGATGAGTCAAGAAAGATGAGACTGGAGAATTCAATATTGGACTTAGCAATGAGGAGGAAGCACTAATACCTGTGGCATTGACAAGAAGAGTTTTGTAGAAAGCCAAGAATAAAAGATTAATTAGAGTGATTTTTTTTTCCAAATGAAAAAGGATGAATTAAAATCCTAAGTACAAGGATGCTTTTGAGAAATGTTGCTGTAAATGTCTCAGAGAAATGAGAAAATATATTCCCCAAGATTGGAGCCAAGCATGTTTTGGTTCTCATTATGTTGATGAGGTGACTTCATGCTTACAACCTGTGCCTACTGAAAAAAAAAAAAAAAAGGTGTAATTGCTGACAGAATTTTCCCCTAGACAGACTCTGAGAGGGAGGACCCGAGCTATAATGCCTTGTGAGGGAGCAAAGAAGGGATGGAACATTCACTGAGCACAGGGATATCCTTCAATAGCAAGCAGAAAAACATCCAAGTATGAAGACAAAGATGCAAATGATAAATGGAAGATGTGACGATTTGTGGAAGTTCTCTGCTGATTCTTTCTGGAATAGAAGAACTTTAGATGAAAGAAGTAATACTAGATTTGTGTTAAGTTTAATTTCTTTTAATGGAATAAACACATAGACCTGCACAAAGCTTATAGAGAAAAGAATTAAATAAAGAGTATTTGACTGGCAAAGAAAAACTTTTCAGACGATAAGGGGAAAATCCTCACTTAATATATGAAGCGAAAATTATTCCTAAAACCAGTGAAATTTTTGAAGGGGTCAGCTATTTGATGCATTTAGATGAACTGTTAGTTTGAGAGTGGTGACTAAAAATTAAATTTAAGGGGATCCTAGGTGGCTCAGTCAGTTGAGTGTCTGCCTTCTGCTCAGGTCATGATCCCAGGGTCCTGGGATTGAGTTCTTCATCAGGCTTCCTGCTCAGGAGGAAGTCTGCTTCTCCCTCTCCCTTTGACGACCCTGCCCTAATGCTCTCTTTTGCTCACTCTCTAACAAATAAATTATCTTTTCAAAAAACAAATTTAAATAAAAACACTGATCTCAAAGAAAAAAATTAAAATGAAGAGCATTGATTTATTAAATGAATTTGTCACAGAATTTGAGAATTAGTAGAGATTAAACATTTGCCTTGATCTTTCAAGGATTTGGAGGAAAAAAACTGAATTTTGGAAAAACAATAAATCATGCACGTGTAATTCAAGTAAGATTTTCAAATAAAATGCAAACATCATAAATTATTAAAATATTTCTCATATGGCAGAATTACATTTATCAAAAGTTTGAGAAGATCATGTAGATTTTTCTTTGATTTCAGTTGTCATATCCTGACATTTTACTGAATTCCTGTACTAGCTCTAGCAGTTTTGGAGTGGAGCCTTTTGGGTTTTCCACATATAGTATCATATCATCTGCAAAGAGCGATAGTTTGACTTCTTCTTTGCCGATTTGGATGCCTTTAATTTCTTTTTGTTGTCTGATTGCTGAGGCTAGGACTTCTAGTACTATGTTGAATAGCAGTGGTGATAGCGGACATCCCTGCCATGTTCCTGACCTTAAAGGAAAAGCTCTCAGTTTTTCTCCATTGAGAATGATACTTGCCGTGGGTTTTTCATAGATGGCTTTGATGATATTGAGGTATGTGCCTTCTATCCCTACACTTTGAAGAGTTTTGATTAGGAAGGGGTATTGCACTTTGTCAAATGCTTTTTCAGCATCTATTGAGAGTATCATATGGTTCTTGTTCTTTCTTTTGTTAATGTACTGTATCACATTGATTGATTTGCGGATGTTGAACCAACCCTGCTGCCCAGGAATAAATCCCACTTGGTCGTGGTGAATAAGCCTTTTAATGTACTGTTGGATCCTATTGGCTAGTATTTTGGTGAGAATTTTCGCATCTGTGTTCATCAAGGATATTGGTCTGTAATTCTCTTTTTTGATGGGATCCTTGTCTGGTTTGGGGATCAAGGTGATGCTGGCCTCATAAAATGAGTTTGGAAGTTTTCCTTCCATTTCTATTTTTTGGAACAGTTTCAGGAGAATAGGAATTAATTCTTCTTTAAATGTTTGGTAGAATTCCCCTGGGAAGCCATCTGGTCCTGGGCTTTTGTTTGTTTGGAGATTTTGGATGACTGTTTCAATCTCCTTACTGGTTATGGGTCTATTCAGGTTTTCTATTTCTTCCTGGTTCAGTTTTGGCAGTTTATATGTCTCTAGGAAAGCATCCATTTCTTCCAGATTGTCAAATTTGTTGGCATAGAGTTTCTCATAATATGTTCTTATGATTGTTTGTATTTCTTTGGTGTTGGTTGTTATCTCTCCTCTTTCATTCATGATTTTATTTATTTGGGTCCTTTCTCTTTTCTTTTGGATAAGTCTGGCCAGGGGTTTATCAATCTTATTAATTCTTTCAAAGAACCAGCTCCTAGTTTCATTGATTTGTTCTATCATTATTTATAATTAGTCCCTCAAAGATGAGGATGGTTTTATAGGCATTTTACAGATTATCCTACTCTTTATGGCACTATAGGAGTTAACCATGCTTTAATGATGATGAAGTAGTTTTGAAGGGAAAAAAAAACTATTACTCATCTTGATTATATATTTCATCTACCATAGCTGTTCTTAATGAGTTCTAGATTCATTTGTAAAAATCAAACCTCCTTTGAAAGATTAGAGAGTCTACATATTTAAGACAGCAAAAGGCACAAGGACACAGACTAAAAAGTTAATTATTTAAGAATTGGTTTCAATGTTTTTAAATCAATTACAGTGTTGTGGGAAAAAGTATACAAAATCTATAGGAGACTACTCTGAAAGGAAGAGTTTTAAAATTATTAAAAATTATAATTTTATTCAGTATTTCTTTGTAATTCTGGGTATATTTATACAAAAACTAAAAATAAAATATTTCAGTTGAAAAACTGTAATACTGTTACATAATGAATACCACACAACATATATGCAAAACACACCATTAACATGATGTAAAACAAAGCAAAACCCCCAAAACTGGTTCAAAATATGGACTTTGGAATTCTTTACTGGAGACCCAAGCCTACCAGTTCCTGGTTCTGTGACCGTGAAAGTATATTTAATCTTTTAATTTTCCTTCTTTGTTATGTCACATGTAGTTCAAGAAATTAAAAAAAAAATAGAAATGAGAAATACAATTAGGAGTAGAAGGCTGTTGCTGAGTTAGCCCATGTATAGTATACAAAATTTCAAGATGGGCTCCATGATCCCTACCCCTGAGATTCCTGTGTATAATCCTTGTATCTAGCACCTTACCTAGAGTGCTGAAAGAAACTGGAATTCAATTCCGGCAAATAGAGTTTGGCAAATATGAAGAGAGTTTTTGGATATAACATAGAACCCTCAGTAATTGACTCTGAATTTATCAAGAGGGAAATCATCTTGGATGGGCCTGATCTAATCAGGCGAAATCTTTGACTAAATGTCCAGGCTTTATGCCATTTGTTTTGCAGCAATAGAAAACTAATATACTATGATTTTAAGCTCAGCCATATTTGAAAACTCTCTATCAAAGCAACAACAAAATTAAGGTAGGGGGAATGAATTCAAGATTATTTTGAAACTAATTAATGGATACATAGGAATTCATCCCATCATTCAACATTTTTATATTTGAAAATCATAATGTATTTCTTAAAATATATTTATTTATTTATAAAAAGCGTGCAAGTGGGGGAAAGGGCAGAGAAAGAGGGAGAATCTCAAGCAGACTCCATGCAGAGTGTGGAGCCCAGTGTGGAGCTTGATCTCAGGCAGAGATTATGATCTGTGCTGAAACCCAGAGTTGGAGGGTCAAGCAACTGAGCCAGGTGCCCTCATAATGTAATATTTTAATCATGAAAAGAAGAAATTAAAAAGAACTTATTATCTTGGTTAATATTTATTTTGCATGGTGCTAATGATACAAGATATAAAGACCAATCTGTTAGTATTCCTACTGAGAGCAGATAAAGAGATTATTTTAACATATTGAAAAGAAAGTGTAAACAAACATGTGATTCCAAAGATGTGTGACTTTAATGTATACAGTGACAATTAACAGCATGAACAAGAAAAGAGCTACACATGTCAGAAAAAGTTTTCAAAAGAGAACTTCTGAACCAATTAATTAACATCTGAAGGAACACCAAAGGATTTGTTAGAAGGGACATATAGAGTCCTAGCTGGTTTTAATTTTAACTAAGATTGTGTTAGTTTTGCTGTAGTCAAGATTTCTGTTGCTTCATACCTATTAAGAGCCAGGGTGGAAAAAAGACTATATATTGCTAATAAGTCTATGGCTTTAGTAGTCACAGCTCATCTCAACCCCAGATCACTGAGCCAACTCTGAAAGACCACAGAACTGTGTTTATTCTCCCAAAGTCATGAATAGACACCTGTCATCTGGTAATAAGTGCTTCAGGGGTAGACTTGCAGTACCTCTGATGCTCAAGGTAGAAGAATTTCCTATTGTAGACCTACAGTATTTTACCATGAAACAAAGAAGAAAAGCTAATGCTGATGGGAAATTTGGTAGAGATAAATAATTTTGTGTGTTTGAGAAAACTAGAAATTACCAGTTCAAATATATATAATATATATATATATTATATATTGCTCTGGAATATATATATATATTATATAATAAATTTATATAAATAGATAATGCTCTGGAATATATATATATAGAGAGAGAGACACCAGTTTCTGGAATATATATATATATTCCAGAGCATTAACAGTCAAAGGGACCCATAAGATGAATGACAGAGTAAAGATTCAGAAGCTTGATAAGATGACCTCTACCAGCACGTTTGATTTCAGGAAGCTCTGATGCTAGCATCTGGTTCAAGCTCTTGACCAGCTGAGAGTTCAGGACTGTGGCGAGGCTGATTTATATGAGTAATAACTGCCCAGTGCTCTTGGCTTTCTCCTTGCCTCTGTCTCTGCCTGGACGTTTATCCTATTTCATTTCTAGCTCTGAAATCTTTTTTTTTTTTTCCTCCCACCCATATTTTGTTATAATAGCATTCAAAAAGTTTGAAATAAGACAGGTTTTAGTCGAGTCTGGATTCCTAACCACACTCTACTAGCTTTCCTTTGGAAGGGCCAAGGAGCTCCATAATATAGCCTCTTGCCTCCTGGTCCTCCAGGCAGACTCCTTCCCTTCCCACCATTCTAATCATGGTTCTTTGTGCTAAGGCATCACCCCTCCTTGCTTAGAAGGAGCTCCACAAAAACAAACAAATAAAAACCTTTCCAATCTATCATGACAAATGAATGGCTGCCAGTCCTCTGGATGAACTCATGTTGTCTCTGTAGTCTTTTCCATGACTATATCCCTTTTTATCTGCTTCTTGCATTAATATTTTTGCCCAGCTCCCTACACACTCCCCCTGGCCCCCCATGAGAATAGTGCTTTTACGTTATTGTTATAGAAGCAGAACACTGCAGAGCTCTTAGTCGGGACTCAGTACATACGAATTCACTCGTTATCCATGGATGCTACATGGCGGCATCAGCTAATGAGGCTTGCATTTAAGTTGTGACTGGTATGGGTTTGAGATCCGTTCCTCCTCGTTCTCAGCCGCACCACTAGGAAAGAGTTTCATTTCCCCTTTGAATATGTTTAGTATCTAAAGCAAACTGCCATTTCCTTTCCATTTCCTTTTTGTTCACGCTGTAGTTAGAGGACATTCTGTGAAACTGGTGTCAAAAACTGTGATGACTGAAACTGCTGATTGAAAGTGTAGTGGAGGAGGAAAAGCAAATGAGCGGTTGTAAGGCGTCATGCTGGCCTTGTCACTAACAAACTGTGCCTTTTGGCACTTCAGACTTCTCAGGTTGGGCATGGGTGTAGGCATGAGTGCGCGCGCGCGTGTGTGCGTGTATCTGTGAGTTCTCTCTTCGGCACAGCATCTTGTGCGAGAAAGACAGTGGGGAAGCACTGGGGTATGGAAACTGGAAAGAAATGTCAGCATCATGATGACTCCTAACAGTCTTACCAGGTGCTTTCTGCCCGCCTCGTACAATTAATCCTAAAGGACACTAACATGCCTTAAGAACAACCCCCTTTGGCCAGGTCCCATACTTTCATTTAACCTGTTGAATCCTACAAAAGACAGTAGAAAAAAAAAATGCACGCTGATTAGAACATGTGAGGCATATGCCATCAAAAAAAGGAGAGCACCATTACTGGAGCATTTACAGTTTGATGGAACATTTGTCAATTCCCCCCTTTTACCATCTCGACCGCATACCAAGCCCATCTCAGTCAGGAACAACCTCGCGAAGCCACTTAGAAAGAATGTTTGCCTGACTCCCTTAACAATATATACTTAAAGAGCTTTTTGCTGGAAAAAAAAAAAAAAAAGTCTCTCCTAAATCTGCAATCCACTCTACTTAGTAGTGTTCATAAAAATGGAGAGCCAGCTGTCCACTGACCTTGCATGACAATGTTCATACATATTATTCTCCAGACTATTCTAACATCGCTTTTTCAAATTAATGTCAGACGCTCACATTTCTAACGGGGGTATTATTTTTACTCAGATCTTTAGTAACTTGATTGTGTTTCTTCTAAATGCTCTTAAGATACTTAACTATTGGAAACAATTGTTTAACTGGGAGGCCCAAAGTAAAGCTCTAGGAAGTGCTACTCCAAAGGAAAACGCGGTGGGTTAACAGACACCAGCCTTGCACAAACAGGTGTGTTTCATCTATCAGTTCGAGACACATATAACGGGCCAATTTTATTTCAGTATATGTTTCCTAAGTAAATGACTTCTACTTTTCCAAACGATCGCTTAGGATGTCAGATATTTGCCACTGTAGGGACAATTTACTTTGGTGAAGATAACCTACTAGAATTTGCAGTCAAGTTAAGACAAGCTAGAACCCAGGGTCTGACGGATCCATGGCTCTGGTGACAGAAGCATCGTAGCCCAAAAACATTTTCTTCAAAACATGGGTAATATACAATAAGGAATTATTGTAAAGGAAACAGTTCTTAGCGGTTGACCATTAAACAGCAGAAAAAACATTGCTTTTCAGATTTTGTAAAATAGCATCTTCTCCTCCATCTCCTCCCTTCCTATATTTTTAGCCATTTATGGCTTTTTTACGGTTAGGTATCCACAGAAGTGATGTTTTGAAAACTACAAAAATATATAAGAATTCTCATTAATATTGTCCCTAATTTCAACAGAAGAATTACTTGCGTAATTTATAAAAACATTATTTCTGGGGTGCCTGGGTGGTGCAGTCAAATGAATGACCAGCCCCTGATTTTGGCTCAGGTCATGATCTCAGGGTTGTGAGATCAAGCCCTGTGTCAGGTTCTGTGCTCAACAGGGAGTCTGCTTGAGATTCTCTCTCCCTGTCCCCTGCCCCTCCTCCTGCTTGCACTCCCTCTCTCTAAATAAATTTTAAAAATCTTTTAAAAATCCTACTTTAATTTGCTTTTAGATTCCTCACTTTTAAAAAAAACATTTTATTTATTTATTTGACAGACAGATATCACAGGTAAGCAGAGAGGCAGGCAGAGAGAGAGGAGAAAGTAGGCTCCCCGCTGAGCAGAGAGCCCAATGCGGGGCTCGATCCCAGGACCCTGGGATCATGACCTGAGCAGAAGGCAGAGGCTTTAACCCACTGAGCCACCCAGGTGCCCCTAGATTTCTCACTTTTTGAAGAGCCTGCAGAATCTCAATAAATATTTTAAGGCATTTATTCTTATTTACCAATTATGTATAGATATGAACAAAAACTGTCATTGGTCTGAAACATGGTCTTTCTTTCTCCTAAGCTTTCAAAGATAAGCAATAGTTCTAGGATGAATTTTTATTTATAATTTATT
This sequence comes from Taxidea taxus jeffersonii, assembly GCA_003697995.1. NCBI lineage: Eukaryota > Metazoa > Chordata > Mammalia > Carnivora > Mustelidae > Taxidea > Taxidea taxus. The sequence continues at coordinate 150,528 of RCUC01137216.1, forward strand.
TATAATATAGGAAATTTACAATTTCCTATATTAGTTGATAATTTAAAAATTCTAAATTGCCTTTTGGACAATTTCTGATAATTCACTCACCTCAGATTGTTTCAATTAGATACACCATTTTTCTTTTAACAGCATGTTTTATTAAATCACCAGCTTCTATGTTTCAGATATTAAAGAAAATACTTTGTCTCTCAAAAAATTGATTGCACTTGGTGATTAACATTTTAAAAGACATTTCAAAAGAGTTTGCATGAACAACTCTAACATATGAGGATACTTAATTCTGCCTTGCTGAACGTCATTGTAGCAAAGGATAAATATACTGGATGAGTCAAGCATATTGCACATTCAAGATTTTAAATGTGACAGGCACAATATGTAGTATGTGGAGGATTATTTTCTTTACAAAAAAAAAAAAAAAAAAAGAAGAAGACAAGTGTGAAATTAGATCATTCATAACTTCACCTCTAGCTTCAGATCTGTAGCCTAACCAGAGATGCAGTGTTTTCTAGGTCTCTGTTCCACACAACCAAAGACTACGATGTTGTATACCACAACCTTAACCCACGTGTTTTTAGGAAAATCTTCATGAAACCTACTGTTCATCCTTCAGAAATAAAAAGAAGAAATAATCTGTTAGAGATTAGAGAGAACAAGAAAGTTATGTCACCTGTATTAAGAAAAAAGTGAAAGGAGTTCTTCCCTCAATAACATACAATGAAATTTGAAAAAGTAGAAAATTGTCGTGCATTTCTAGATTTCGAATAGCGAATACCAATTATTCATGACTATGATTCAGCTTCATCGGGGTGGGGGGACTGCTGGAAGGGGGATGGGCAGTAAATCGGAAGTTAAATTTGAAAGCAACAAGAAAGAATAGCCAAAAGTATTTTTACAAATGAAGAGCAATAAAGAAGTAATGTCTGGTACGCCTGGGTGGCTCAGTTGGTTAAGCGGCTGCCTTCGGCTCAGGCCATGATCCCAGCGTCCTGGGACTGAGTCCTACATCAGGCTCCTTGCTCACCAGGGAGCCTGCTTCTCCCTCTGCCTCTGCCTGCCTCTCTGCCTGTGCTTGTTTGCTCTCTCTCCCTCTCTCTCTGACAAATAAATAAATAAAATCTTTAAAAAAAAAAAAAAAGAAGTAATGTCTTACCCTAAAATGTTAGCATGCTAGATGCATAAAATAATTAATATGTTGTGGTGCTAGAGTCAACAGACAGAGAAATGGGACAAAATAGCTCCAAACCAGAACTTAGGATACTAAGTATTTAGCATAGCGGTACTCAAATCTGAGAGAGCACCTGTTGGTAGCCTACCATTAAGAAGGAGTACACTCAGCCAATTAAATTACGTGCTTTCTAACATCTAGAATTTTCCCGTGTGTTGAAAGAACATATTTACACGTAGAGGTAGACTTTATCATACACATACATAAAATATATAAGTAAAATAAATTAATTATATCCTATAATTTCTTTACATTTGGAGCTGAATGCCTTTTTTTTTTTTTTTAAAGAGAGGGAGAGAGGGTAAATGTGGTGGGAGGGAGGGAAGGGCAGTGAGAGAGACTCTTAAGCAGGTCCCACACCCAGCATGGAGCCCCAACGTGGGCTCAAACTCATGACCCTAAGAGCACGACCTGAGATCATGACCATGAGCTGAAATCAAGAGTCAGAGGCTTAACCGACTGAGCCACTCACACGTCCTGGAACTGAACTCTGCTAAGTCACTGTTAGGATCTAGAGTTTCAAATTTTCTGCTTTTCCACATAATGACATTCTTTCAGATATTAAGAGCATTCGTTATGTGATATTTCTGAAGGAAAAGTCATTCATGTTGGCATTTTAATTCTGAATCTGCAATCATGTAGGGTTAGCCACATTTGGATATCAGCCTGTAGCATATTGGTAAATATATCTGATTCATCACCTCCTTTTTTTTTTTCTTAAATATTTTATTTATTTATTTGACAGAGAGCACAAGCAGGCAGAGAGGCAGGCAGGGGGGGGGGGGAGGCAGGCTCCCCACTGAGCAGAGAGCCCGATGCGGGGCTTGGTCCCAGGACCCTGGGATCATGACCTGAGCCGAAGGCAGAGGCTTTAACCCACTGAGCCACCCAGGCGCCCCTCATCACCTCCTTCCAATGTAACTCTGACCATTTGGTTCCTAGGGATAAAAGAGCCCTCTACCATTGTCCCTGGAGAATGATCTTCCAAAGGGACACCCACTTTGCAAGCTTTAATGCTGGGGCTTTTGAGATTGTGTATTTGCAGGTAATGCAAACCACAATCTGAGTGACCATGATTTTTAGATTTCATTGTGTATAAATGTTTTGATGATAAAAAGGTCCTATAATTAATAAAATTTAGCATGTTACAGACATCAAGAATTACTGCTGAAAATGAAGAATTATGCCCCCCAAAAAGTACAGAAGCAATTATTTGAAAAAAAAATTCAATATCTTTTCTAAAGTAATGAATAATAATTTCTGCCACATGTTCCCCAAAAGATGCTCTGAGTATCTAAAAGCAATTAGGTATGTGCATAAAATTTTTTTAAATTATGAAGCACTCACCATACAGTATATAGTATGCTTAAAATGAATACTTAGACAATTTGACAAGTCTGCTTTTTATCTTTTTAATGTTTCTTTCGGTTTTTAAAAATTAACACCAGAATTAAATACTAAAACTTCTTTTCCACAAATTGCTTTTCAATCTTTAAAATTCATTGTCAAAATCCTTTCTTTATAGCAATATATGAGTATTACATTATCAGTGATAAAATCATTTTATTTATACATCAAAATTATAGTGTTACTGTACTGTATTTTCTTAAATATGACATATTGGTCCATTGCATGCATCACTCTTTCGTTTGTGTTACTATATCTGGTAATCAAAACTTGTTCCAAGTCTTTAATATCATCAAAGGCAGTTAATAATTTTACTTGGTCTTAATTAAAATCCCAGTAAACATTAAAATAATTCAATTAGAGATATTTGGGGATTTAAGACCTATAGTTTCTGCATGATATATGAATTTTCTTATAAAATTTCTTAACAATACTTTATATCCTGACAATATTTTACATTCTGAAATTATTCAAATTACTGGTATTTCACTTATAACGTAACATGATCTCTTTGTAAAAAGTGATCAAACTTAAAATAATGTCAGTAAAATAGGTCAAACATAAAACAGAGGTGTGTTAAAAGGTCTAAACCAAAGAATAGAGAAGGAGCAGTTGATTTCAATTATTATTAAGCATTACAACTAAAGTCACAGCCCCTTGCAAAAAGGGCAAGGGAAAAATGTAGTGAATTATACTTTGCTTGTAAAAGTAAGCTCAACAAATAATTTTGGAAAAGACATTTTCTTCTGGGCATTAACGTCTAGGCAGATTTTTTGGGAAGATACTAGCCTATATCTTCAACTGTCTTTTGTAGACATAAAGAAATAGTCTTTTATTACCACTTTTATATGGTCATCAATACATTAAAGCACAGAATTAAATCTAGTTGAGCAAGACTTTGTCTACCCAGAATTCACAAAACCTAAGATAGGAACAGCTCTGAGACCAGTCCATGAGTTTGATATTTGTCACTTAGAATTGTTAGTAGACACAGTTGTACTTCCTTGGACTTGATCATGACAACTGGCCTCTAAAATTGGTTAGCTTTAGACTGATTTTAGCAGGGTTGCTGGCTTAGCAAATAAAAGTACAGATTGTCCACTTAAATTTGAATGACAGACAAGTAGCATCTGATGTTTTAGTAAAAGATTTTAGTAAAATGTTTTCGTAAAAGATTACCCTGTGCAATATGTGGTACATGTCATAGCTAAGCATTTTCACTGTTTATTTGAAATTCATACTAAACTGGTGTCTTGTATTTTATCTGTAAACCATAGCCTTGTTCTCAATTTCTGAAATGCTTTTTCATCCTTAAAATAAGATAATGATGTAACTATCTAGACAAAAATCACCCGTTGCTTTAATTTAGGTTTCATAAACAACAAACAGGACAAATCTGAAAAAGTCTCAGAGGTATGTTTAAAAATTGCTTAACTCAACCCCAAAAATCAAACAAACAAAAAACTCCCAAAACATAATTAGGTTCCCTGGTTAGTTTTCAAGATGATTAACTCTGTCTATTTAACCTTATATATTTTAATTCATGCATTTAGAAACATTATTTCAAGAAAGGTATTTTGGCTTCATTGGACTGACAAAGTGGACCATCTCTCTCACACACACCCCCCACCCCACCTGCGACTGAATCTAAGCAATGCTTGAGAAAGAGCCTCATGTTATAGAACTAGGGAGTTTCTTGGCCCTGGTCACCTCCACTTTGATTTATTCATAAATTCCAAATAGTACTAAGAGATCTGCCAGTAGCTTTAGTAATTTATCCTCCTAAAGTCCAGCAGAAAATAAGTGGTGACTCCTATGGGCAGCTTTAAGCAAAACCAATTAGTTTTGATTGGCTGACACTGAGTCATGTGCCTGTCCCTTAACCGATCACTAAGGCCAAGGATCTGTTCCTACTGCCTGTCTAGGCCAAAGTGCATTCCCATCCCATGAGCTGCTGTGCCATCGACCTAGTTAAAATGTAACTGAGAGTTACTGAAGGCAACATTCTCCTAAGCACACTCTAGGAGGTTTTCCCACAACGAACAGCAAAATTTTCTATTCCTATTATACTAACCCTTTAATATTGCCTCATTTAAAATGTAGATTCCCCGTAACACATTTCATTTCTGCATAGTCAATACACTCTAAGGTTGACCTGTTTTTTCTGTAACAATAAGCATTTTTAGCCATCTGAAATAATTTGTAAGAATTTTAGCATTATATGTGATGTTTTATGTATAGGTGGGCTCATTCGTGTGATTGGAATTATCCACAAAATATGACTCCTAAGTGATGAAATAAATATATGCAAAGTAAAACTCCAGAAAACTTAAATAACTCACTAAGAGGTTCTTGATCATTACTATTTGAAAGTTTAAAGCATACACATACAAAATCTATCAAAGTTTTAGCCTTTCCATTATACAGTTTGTACAACAATCAGCACTGTTTTCATATAACCTTTGAACTATGCAAATACTAAAAAAAAACTTGGCATAACCTATGATCAGATTTGGTATTGATAAAATATGCAAGTTCTATATGAAACACATGGTATTCGTGCAACTAGTATCAAATATTCACATAAACAATATCAACAGAGGGAATGGAAGCTTCCATCTCTGAGAATATAAATATTTTCTTAGTGTATGTCACTATAGGATAATTGAATGTGCCGGGGACAGAACCTCAAAGCCAGAGTAAAGCAAATCTTACAGTTCTGTCAAAGTTGAAGAGAATCTGCAAATACCTTTTTTCTTTTTTAAATAGGAAGCTTAAAAGCAAACCTTCATTCTTCTAAATAAACACTATATACACTATGTGTATATATGTATTTATATGGAATTTCAATTTACTTGTATTTGTACCCATAGTATATTATATAATGCGCATACATAAACATATGCATTATGTTATATAAAATATATTTATATCAAGTATAAAATATATAATGCATAACAATAAATAACATAAATACATGTAAATATACAACATACAAGTACATTTGTAAATATATTTACATATACACACATATATGCATATGTATACATATACTTTTTTTAGGGCATGAGAGGTGAGGCATGTGTTTCTACTGTGACGTTTAATATGACTTCACAGAAACTGACTTTGCAGAGCAATGAATCTTTACTTAGAGTTTAAATTAATAAAAATTCTTTGAAACTACAAAAGTTAATCACCATCATCACCTTATTATCCAACAACATTGGGAGGATAGCTCAATCCCCTTGACTGTAAGGAAGTTTCAGGTTGACATAATTTACTCTTAGATGAAGGAATTTACCTTGGTTCCCACTCAGAGAGGGGCATTCTTCCTTCCTCTCTCATGGTATATATGGGCATGCACAAAAATGATACTTCCTGGGCTGGGGATATATTTCACAGCACAAAATCAAACAGGAATCTAGTACCCATAAAAGTAAAACTGAATAATTATTTTCACATTAGTAATATTTATTGTTTGCTTCACAAACAAAGCATGTTAAGTGAATAATTCTCACAGATGATGAGTAGATAATGAAAGCCTATACTCACAAATCACATTGACTCTTTCATAAATGCAGTTTTCCGTTTGGAAATTTCTCTGAGATCTCCTGATAATTCACACTTGGAGATAACTGAATACGTGATGTATTTTGAAGGGTAACTGCTGATTTCTGATCAAGCAGATAAATAAAGAAGAAACTATTAAACGAGAAGAACAGTTGGCTCAAAGTCACTACAATAAAGGGCACACATTTTCAGGTTCATTACGCCTCACAAAATATTTAAGACATTATAATTAATTGAAATTTTCCTTTAGGCAATTGATTTCCTGATGTTTCCAATTTTGTTTTTCAGGGGATATCAGCAGTATGAATACATAAAGAGTTTTATGGTTGTTTTCCCTCCCTATTTACTTTTTGAGTAAATGGTCCTAAGATAAATTAAGTAATCCCAAAATAAAAATATGCATTTGATTTTAAGATCTAATAGTTTGAGTCACCTTGGGCCCTTAGCAATATAAACAGTACTACCTTTGTAGAAATTAAATACCATATGACTTTATTTATTAGGGGGCTATCTCTCTCTCCACACACACACACACACACACACACACACAGGAAGCAATAACTGAGAAACAAAATAATAAAATTTTCTCAATAAAAATCTTTTTAAAAATGTGTGATAACTTGTTCACTGATAGAGTAAAGTTTCAAACATACTTTAACTTTTTTGCATGAAGATTAAAGGCATCCTCATGTACACTGTCATCATTGTCATATTCTGCAATATCATCATTAAATTCTGCATGATATGTGTCACATTTAAAGGTGACTACAAATGCTTTGCTACTTCACTGACAGGTGGAATGATGTGGAACACAAGGGACCCAGTAGCTTTTTGGCAGGCCTCTTGGAACACTGGTTCTGAGGCAAGCCAGCCACCATGAAGGAAGTATGACCACCCCGAGATCACCATCCCACGTGAAACCCGGTGCCATGTGGCGGGTCCTTGGAGGAGGAGATGCAATATGGAGAGATAAGGAGCCCCAGAAGCATCAAGATCCCAGGCCTGTGAGTGATTAACCCCTCACCTGGGGGGTGGATCCTCCAGCCCTGACGACTGCAGGAGATGCCACATGATTTAGGACCCTCTCTGAATTTCTGACCCACAAAATTATGTGCAAATTAAAATTGTTATTTTAAGACATTAAGTTGAGGGGATTTTGGTACACCAGAATAGATAACTAGAACACCAAAAATAAATTCAAGGTGATGAGGATAAACCAAGCTTAACTAACTAGTGATGAGTAGACTTTAAACTGGGGACTAATGGTGCTTCCTTTCCTCTCCTGGGGAGACGGTGGGGGACAAACCTGAATGTTGAATTTACAAATTTTTAAACATTTTTCTTTTCCCTCTGATGTTCAGAGACCATCTCTGCTTACTCTGAGCTTGAGTCTATATTCTGAATGACTGAGGCAGTTAGAAATCCCACTGTTGGATTAATGGAATAAAGCTGATAAATGCCTAAGAGACTTATTTGATACTTGGCTATTGAGTCCAGCCTTCCGATTATTGTTTGGCTCTTATAGACAGTTTGGGCATGTGTTAGACCTTGGAATTATTAAATCATGATATTGCTTTCCTGCAGAACCCGCAGCATGATTATAGTTGAGGTAATTGAAAGGGAAGAATGTGGATCGAGTACTGTTCTGGACATAGATGATATCCCTAGGACATGTTTGCTAATTGGTGGATTAGGAAGTTGAAGCTGCATGTAACGCTTTCCCTCAGTTTTGCTACTACCACCTGGATCTAAACCACCACGTTATCTTTACTCGCTTTCCCTCCAATGGTCAAGAACGCTCCTTCTTTGGTCTTGCTGTTCATGCAGAAGGGCAAGTTCAGGTACCAGATGCAAGCGTGGTTTCTTGCTGATGTCACTGGGATTCTTTATCCTGTCAGAGAGGCCTTTCTCCAGCACTTACCATCCCCCAGATTACTCTCTGTCCTTGCTCCATACTTCCTTTGTCTTCAGACCCCTTATCCCCATCCAACATCTTTAGCTATTTTTTATACTCTCACTTGATTATATGTTCTATGAGAAGAAAGACTGTTGCACAATACCCACTCTACAACCTACCCCCAAACAACAACAACAAAACTGACAGAAGAACTCTGCAATATTTCCAGAATCCTGAACAGGGCTTCTTTGGAGCACGATGAATTGAAGTTCTTTAAAAAAATGATTTGGGGGGGGGGGAGGCGCGCCTGGGTGGCTCAGTGGGTTAAAGCCTCTGCCTTCGGCTCAGGTCATGATCCCGGGGTGCTGGGATGGAGCCATGCATCGGGCTCTCTGCTCAGCGAGGAGCCTGCTTCCCCCTCTCTCTCTCTGCCTGCCTCTCTGCCTATCTGTGATCTCTGTCAAATAAATAGGTAAAATCTTTGTTAAAAAATGATTTGGTTCTAATTCTGTCAAGGAAAAAACATCTTGGACACTTTGGATGCCACAGCAAAGATGGAGAACATCACTTTGATGCTCAACGCACATGCTGTGGTTTCTACTGGCTCGTGTTAAGATCTTGTCATGAATCGTCGCTACATACTCTGTGACTCTTCCCAGCAACAGTCTATCCCCACCTCTCTTATCAACCTATCCATATCCCGGATAATCCATGCAAAAGTCCTAGATCGTAGGTCCTGCCCAATTTATTCCATGGAATAAAGTTCTTAATCTTTTCACTTAAGGCAGGGCAGGCTTAATACTCCTTTTGTTTCTGTATCAAAAGTTCACTTTAGTTAAGAGGCCATTAATTCATTCCTTTTTATTACAATAGCCACTGAGGATTAAGCTAGTTTAAAATTATGCAACCATAAAAACTGACCTTCAAAATGCACTGAGCATTTATAGCCTTCTCATTTGTTGATAAGCGATCAAAGTATGAATGGACTGCGTGCGAGATGAACTATAAGTCGTAGAGACAGGTTTTTTAAATTTTAATATCATTTAAAGTATGCCCAGTGTTACAGTTGCTAAATTTTGCAGAATGAATAGGATAGTATTTTCAAGTATTTTTTTATCAAAGTTTCATCGTTTTTGCACAACCAGACACACAATTGTTTGTACTATTTAAGAGGTGCCCTCTGCTATCTACCTGATGCTAATGTTTTTAAAATTAAGTGTTTAACCAACACAGCTGATCCACTGTGTACAAAAGGGTACAGAGCATATTGTTTATAGTACTGCCTATTATTTGGCTGGCTCGCATTGCCTTTAAATCAAGATTTTTGTGTAGAGGAAAAGCAATGGAACCACTGAGTCCTATATACATTAAATGCCTTATTTTATCTCCATATAACCTTGAAGAATTAAGCTGAAGAAATCAGTAAAATTTCTTCCTTGCTCACTCCATCTCAATGAAATTTTATTATCATCAAGCCATTCTTAGGACTTGTCTAAAATAAGTTGTTCTATTTTTCTAGTTTTCCCTGGGGCGGAGGGGGATATGTCAAACCACTTTTACACTTATGATGGAAAATGATGGAAAATAATTTATCTTCTCTACGGCATGCTGGACATCTAAACAAGAATAACATCAAGGAAATAAGACTTTCTTCCATAAGAAAACTGGACCTCCAATGGGCAGCATGTTACCTGACAAGCTGAGATTTACTTGTTACATTTGGTTAACACACATTGTATCAAGCTGGATCAGTCATAAAGTGGAGAGTAAAACAGTTCTGTGAATTGGATGCCAGCAGTGCTGTCCACGGCTGTCATGAGTTAAATATAAAAAGTCATCACTCAGCTAATCTGTGGGTTTTTCACTCTTCGCTGTCTGATTTGCACACCCACCTGTCCCTGGGCATTTTCACAGTTCCTTGTGGCTACGATGTGTCATGAACGTATACAAAATTGCAAATGGGATAGTAAGTGCTGAAATCCCTCCATTTATAACACAAAGAAGAGTGCCAAGAGGCACATGACAGTTTTGTCCTCCATGGATTGAGGGCTCTTTGAATTAATTTGCCATCAGCGAACGCCACCCACTGTCAAGCAACTGATTCATAGCAGTTCTGACAAGAATGAGAGACTTGGGAGAATCCAGGCAGGAGATATGCAAGGCTGGCTCTAGGACACTGAAATGGATTGCATTAATTCTCTTTGAGGACTTGGAGAGCACAAACAGAAATAATCGTCTGTTGATTTTCTGAATCATGTATACGCAGGCGTGTGAAAAATTAATGTAAGTGTCCTTCACTGGCCTCAACACAGGTATCTGCTTTTCCCTATTCATTATCAGCTGGGCGTGTGTATGTGATCCTTAATAGAATTAGGATTTTCAGGCAGAGAACAGTGAGAATATTTGTTAAGTCTGCCATGTCTGAGCATTGTGTTGAGCGCCTAATAAGCATGTATGATTGTAGGCAGAATCGTTAAGTTGGATCTTAATACTATTTAGTCATTATAATTTCCAGAAGTTAATCAACATCAATAGAAAACGGTGTCAAGCCTGAGAAATTCTTTCAGAAATTGGTAAAGCAGACTCAGACTGTGGCCAGAAGAATGCATGGACAAACCTTAGTAAGTCTGTCTAATGTCTTCACGTGAAGTTGTATCTGAACTGGAAGTTTACTGTTGTTACCGGAACCATGTTCCCATGATCAGTCTTGCTGACCCAAGACTAATTTAGGAGATTTTTGCTGAAAACACACCTCACAGGGGAAGTAGGAAGGAAGATGGAAGAAAACAAGGAAATGAGGGGCTGAATCATTAAATGCCTGTCATGTGTTGTCTTTCATATTCACACTTCGTATTTTCACAGTTAATCTCTTTCTGTGTGTATGTGTGTGTGTCTCCCCCTTCACTCTCTCAATGGCAATCCTAAATAAGAATTATAAAGACAGCTTTAAAAATATATAAAAACAGGGAAGAGGAAAGATAGTATTCAGTAAGCCTCATAAGTCTGATATTCTAGGTCTTCTTTGGCCAGGAAACACCCAATACACAAAAATTAAATAGGGGGAAATAAAAGCTGAATGCATTCGCCTTAGATTCACAAAAACAAGGACATGTCCTTATTACTTCATAAGTATTCAATTTAAACAGGAGACACAGGATAATCTTTTTGGAGAGTAAATGGGAGTCAAACAACAGAATTATCAGGGAGTGAGTGAGTGAGTGTGTGTGTGTGTCTTTCTCTTGGTTTGGACTGAACGGGTACACAACCAGTTCTAACAGCCAATAATTATAACTCCACGTACAGATCAGGATACTAGGCATCTCAGATTAAGCAACATTCTCTTTTATGGGTCTCTTTAAAATGCAAGTAATCCCTGGAGTGGCAAGGCATGAAGTCACTTTAACTCTTCTGAGAATTAGTTTAGCAATGCATGTCTTATAATAGAAATTTCTTTAGGAAATGTGATAATAGGGGTGCCTGGGTGGCTCAGTGGGTTAAAGCCTCTGCCTTCGGCTCAGGTCATGATCCCAGGGTCCTGGGATCGAGCCCCTCGTCCCGCTCTCTGCTCAACAGGGAGCCTGTTTCCCTTCCTCTCTCTCTCTGCCTGCCTCTCTGCCTACTTGTGATCTTTGTCAAATAAATAAATAAAAATCTTAAAAAAAAAAAAAAGGAAATGTGATAAATATCTGAAATAAAAGGAGACTGGGGAGAATAGATATGAATGTGTATCATAACAAAGATAAACTTCATTGACATCATTAAGGGTAAGTGCTGGAGAGGGAGAAACAATTTCAATAAATGAAGCACTTATTAACAAAATAAGGAATTCTGTATTTCCAGGATTCTAATTCTCCCCTATACGCTTTCAAATTCAAGAATGAGCAAAAGCTATTCCTTCAGGGTTGTCAATATTTTAATGCCTAATATACTTGGACTACAGCTTCTCTTTGAAGAAGTCGGGTCTCTCTCTTCCTGGACAAGATTATTTATGGATCTACCACGAATTCATATTATGGATAATATTATGAATGTACTGACGGATCTATTATTTATAGATCTTCATGTTATTTATGGATACAAGGGTGCTAAGCAGAAAGGCACTCATTTTTTTGTTTTGATCGAGTCATTCTCATGCACTCCCTCATCTGTTGTCTCCAGTTTCCACCAAAATCAGTAGAGCAGCCCTCTTTGGCTAGCATGATGCTCTGGCTCTTTTGATCTCAATGATAAAGATCCTGCATAACACCAAGAGACAGAAATCAAAAGATTTTACTCTCCCTTTTCCCTATCAATTACAATTTCAAGCTCCAGCAAGGGCTTCAACAAAGAACCATTTGACAAAGTGTAATTGATAAAAAGGAAAAAAAAATTCTCAACAAAAGATCTTCAGATATTTCATGATTTCTTAAACGAGCAACTGGATTCTGGCTTATTCTGCTTAACCTGATCATTTGTATACCGCCTACTGCCCATAAAAAAGAAAAACTTCTTACACGGTGTTTCTAGAGAACTTTAGGTCACACGTAGGGAGACTTTCCTGAAAGTCTTCCAAACATATGTGAAGTAAGAAGTTTAATAAGATAGTATTTAAGGGTGCCTGGGTCGCTCAGTTGGTTAAGCCTCTGCCTTTGGCTCAGGTCGTGATCCCAGGGTCCTGGGATCGAGCCCCACATCAGGCTCCCTGATCAACTGGAAGCCTGCTTCCTCCTCTGCCACTCCCCCCTGCTTATGCTCTCTCTCTGTGTCAAATAAATAAATAATTTTTTAAAAGATGGTATTTAAGACTCTTTTCACTCTAAATATCCAAATAACATGGCCAAAGCCACATTATTTAAAATGCTAGAAAGACCAAAGCAGTATTTTGCAAGAAAACATCACAACTATAGATTTCCATTGTTGTCAAGCACTTATCAATTTTTCTCTCACTATAATAAAAGTAATTCATATCTTCTCCTTTCCCATTCATATCCTATTCTGTGTATTATATGGTAAACCATCCACTAAAATCAGATTTTCTCTTTTGCAAATTCTACAACTTGTGGCCACAAAGTCATTAGTAGCATTCTGTCTTTGTGTGTGCCCATCTTCATTTTCCATTGTGCTTTCATGTATTCAGTAAAAAACCAGGGAGAGAAACCCTACTGAGTGTCAGTTACTGTCATACTAGTAATAAAAAGGATGAATACAACAAGTCCCAGCTTATTCACAGGAAAAAAAAATGTCCTTGAAAGTAAAAGAGGATCCAATAGATTTCCCAAATTCAAATTATGAAACTCATTCTGAGACTGCACCCATGGATGAGTTAATTCCGGAATACAAAGAATACCCTCGATTGGGAGAAAATCTTTCTCGAACATGTGAGTAACCACTAAGTTTCCAAAAGTCATAACATGCCCCGAGACATCACGGACATTTTTAATAAGCCATCTGAGTTCCCACCAGAACTCACACTTCAGAAGTCAGCTCTTTGATGGCTAAGAACTGGGAATGAAACTTCTTTACTGTGTAGTGGGTAAGACCATTCGTCTGAGAGTACAGATCCTGGGTCCAGCTGTTGGGTTTACTCAACTCCATAGCTTGCTGCTGCCACAGGAGCATCCTCAGTGTGTTGAGTTGTAGAAAAGAAACAAAATCTATTGATCGAAGCACATGAATATTTTAGGTTGCTAGCAATGACAGGCTCTAGAATGTGTGGTAATTTGGATGTCACTTGGATTGTCACCATCAGTATTGGCTCTAGGTGGAAAGAAAAGAAGTGAAGGCTACCCGATATCTTCCTTTTCCCTCCAGATTCTTTTCTCTTTATTGCATGGCTCTCCCTCTGAGTCTATTTCCATGTGATCTTGCCGTCAACTCATTCTTGAAGGCCTATCAACTATGCTCAAGCAATGGAATTATTTTCCCAGACTTTCTGCATATTTAAATGCCACTTTTAAAAACTGAAAAATTGTAGGTGACAAGGGGAAAAATCTCTAATATATACTTTAAGTCTTGTGTAGAATTGGTGGGGGAAAATGAACAGACTAATCGTCCATGGAGGCCACTATCCATTCTGCATATTCTTAAGCCCTGTCTTTATGACCACAGATGAACAATATTTTCCTTCTTGCCATTTTAAGCATCCCCAGATTGGAGAGTGTCGCAGTGTGTTAGCTGGGCACAGAAGAGCATCTCTTTTCTTGGCTTTGCCCATCATTCCCATGCACTCCACTGAGGCCACATAACCTTATTCTGGAGCAAGGTCATAATGAGATTCAGTCTGCATCCCACATTCCATCTTCTCTGTGTTTGAGGCTGCTGCAGTCACTGGGAAGGCCACGTTCTCATTACAGAGAGTCTGTGAGGTGGTACTTAGAAGGGTAATTTGGAAGCCTGTAAGTGTTCTAGGCCTGGATGAAGTTTCAGGATCCATGGAGCACAGTTGGGCAAACTGAAAATGAGAGGCAAGTTCTGCCTAGTGAGGTCCTTCCTCTTCAAAGTTTGGCCAGAAAGCCCTGAATTTCCGATGGGAGAACCAGGCAGTATGCCACTTACTTGCAGGTAACTGAACAAGTAAAATAAAGCTTCCTGTTTCCCCATTCCAGTTATTTCAAAATTCACATCTGATTCTACCACAATCAAATGACTCAAATGGGAAAAATGTCCCATGGAGTGAGGACAGGGCTGCCTTTGTCCATGTCCTCACTCCAGCCACCATGTTTTTTTCCTCTCTGTTCTCATGTTGAAGGTGCCCTCATCTTTTAGGCAAAAATATATTTTTTTAAAAGATCTTATTTATTTATTTGACAGACAGATCACAAGTAGGCCGAGAGGCAGGCACGGAGAGAGGAGGAAGCAGGCTCCGGAGAGGAGGAAGCAGGCTCCCTACCGAGCAGAGAGCCCGATGCGGGACTCTATCCCAGGACTCAGAGATTATGACCTGAGCTGAAGGCAGAGGCTTTAACCCACTGAGCCACCCAGGTGCCCCTTAGGCAAAAATATTATCAACAAAAACCTTACCATGACCAGACTTTATATTTCTGAAAATCATTTTTTAAAGGTTTTATTTATTGGGGTGCCTGGGTGGCTCAGTGGGTTAAAGCCTCTGCCTTTGGCTCAGGTCAT